>JARYGA010016305.1:0-53621 GCA_030545235.1 Helianthus tuberosus
TCGTGTAACGACTCTTAGTCTTAGTTGTTTATTAAGACTTGTTTTGGAATTCTTGGTGTACTTTGAGTTACATCTTTGATGTACATTTTATAATTCCGAAGTATATAATTATTAGTTAAAATAATAATAGTTTAACTTAAGTTATATTCATCCATTTATTTGGAATATTGTTAAAATAATATATTTTGGACTTAGTTCGTTTTGTAATTCTTTCATGAGTATTTCCCAAGTATGGGTGCACTAGTACTTGTGTATTTTGCCAAGTATTGGTGGTGTGTTCCGGTGTGTATTTATACGTTTGAGGATACGTATTTTCTTTGTATTTATTAAGTATTTTATACTTAATTTTGTATTTAATTTTCCGGAATATTATTTTTAGACAACTAAAAATTACCAACTTTGTATTCTTAAAATATTCATATTTTAAGAGAATTTTTATAAAATATTGTCTATAAACTTTACTTGGCAAAAAAAAAATATTTTCATATAAACCTCAAAAATAATATATTTTTAAGATTAACTTAGAAAATAGATATATTTCTAGTTTCCACCCAAAATAATGTATTTTTAATTTGTTTAAGAATATATATATTCTCTTCACTCAAAAATATTATATCTTCAAATTGTTTAAGAAAATATATATTTTCTCCATTCGAAAATAATATATCTTTAAATTGTTTAAGAAAATATATATTTTTCTCCTCTAAAAAAACAATATATTTTCTACTTGTTAAAATATGATATATTTTGTAATTGTTATAAAAATCCATATTTTATCGTTTCTTCGGTTTTCAAAATACCGTTTAACACATTTGTCGAAATATGAATTTATTTCCGGAATATATATGCTTATAGTTCATAGTCCTTTTCCGGTTTGTCCAATATTCGGGTATAAATTTTATATTTATATCTTGGAATTTTGTTAATATTTTGAATTACAATTTTTGGTATTTTGGTGTGTTATATTATTTTCAAGTTCCTAAATAATATAACTAATACACATAATATACAAGTAGCACATGATGGATGGGTTTAGGAATGTGATTTATATACGTTTAATGTCTAATCTTATGCATATTTGGTTGTTTATATGTGTGGAATTGGATAACTATGAGAAAATGATGTTTTGTAGGTTAAATACGAAGATTGGATGAGTTTTGGGGAATGTTAATGGATTGAAAATGAAGATATTAGAAGATGGCATGATAGAGGGTTGAATTACGAAGACGTGGGCGAAAACGGTGCGTAAAACAGAGCTAAAACGAAGAAGTTATGAAGAAAACAATTTTGGAAGAATCTGCCGACCGTTAGCTACGGTTCACCAACCGTAGGTTACGGTTGGGTGCAGATGTGAAACAGAGTTCCAGAACTGTAGCTTACGGTTCACTAATCGTAGCTTATGGTTGGTGTTATGGAAAAACACTAATTTGTAGGTTTTAAAGGTATATTAGGGTTTTGTAAAGGAGGTATTCATTATCTCATCATCTAACTTCAACCTAGGGCATCCAAGAGCAAGGGGATTCGAGTTTTTTCGCATCCAATCCATCATTCATCCTACCGAATCATCAACCATAATCATGTGTTCATCCGTTTATCAAACTTTTGGCGATTTCACTTGTGGGATGAGCGGCTAAACCTTTTGTGGTTTCCTCCGGATGGAGGGTTGTTTGTAAGTTAACTGATTTTATGTGTTTGTGACAATTGTATAACTCGGTGATCTAAGCATTCAATGATTTTCACCTTTGATTTGATTAATCAATTATAACCGGTTGCATTTTATTTAACCTTAGTTCTTAATCATTCAATTCCCGAGAGTTCTAGTAATTGGGATATATTTGCTATGGGATTAGGGTTGGTAATTGCAATTGATAATTATTTGATAACCTCCCGTTATGTATTGACCCGAGTACTTAGTCGTTGATTATCACAATTGGTTAATTAGATTCAACACTTATGTCTATGTAAGTGTTTCGATTAAACACATAATTGAATCTATCTGTAAAACCTGAAATCTGGAGGAACCATTGTTCACTCTATTGCTTTAAACTTCACTTTTAGTTCGTAATTTTTAGACAATCAAACCATCCAACAAGATTTACTTTTTCTGCAATAGTTAATCAATACTTAGCATCGTGACACTTTCCACAATCCTCCTCTGGTTCGATATCCGACTTATCCTATCTACGTGGTTTAGTTGGTTTTTGCATGTCCTTAATGACATAAATCAAAATGGCGCCGTTGCCGGGGAGGCGTGCGCAAAGTGTTTAGTGTTAAGTCTTTTTATTTTGTTCATAATTACGCGAGGTTTTGTTTGTGTTGCGCAGGTGAGCTTGTACGTGCATGCATCATATGAGAAACTCCGGAAAAGCTTCACCACTAGTATTTGATCCGGAAATCAAAAGAACCGTTAGGCACACCCGAGTTGTGCAACGAGAAACAAGATAGTGCGAGCACCAGCTTCAAATCTCAAAACAATGGAGAATTCAAGCAATCTTGAAAAGCAATCCGAAAATTCACCTCCACAAAACCAATTCACACCGATTCCTACACAGCCATCACCCAATACCTTTGTACCGTCTGAACAACAACCACAAACCACCCAAGCTACTTCTCCACTTCCACCTATGCCACCACCACCATTCCCTAATTTAGACAATATGCCACCCTTCACAACTCAATCAACATCCTTACAATACCCAATATTCACCCAAACCTCTAACATCCAACATTCCTCACCATATGTGAGGATTGTTGATGATCATAGCACTGCCCCACCTAATCAAACACAACCCGTTAACTCATCCACTTCATTTCCTTTACCGACACAACCCTCTCATTACCTGTGACAACTGTCAAATTTGCATACATCCGTATAATTATTAAACAATGATTAGTGCTTAATGACTGTGCAGAATTACAATTAGTTACTTGAATTGCTTTCTGACTATTGCCATATACATACATGTGCATCATAAATTGCAAAAGATATATCTTTACTGCATGTAAACTTTGTTAATCCGAATGATGCACGAAGCACCGACAGCACAATTATCAGACAAATCAGAAAAATGCTGACAGAGTTCAAAACATAGACAGATATGGTATTGAGGTACGGAATGGGCCAGAAACCAAGAGTTACACTAGTATAGTGTGTAGGAAAGTAAGGATCACAAAAATGCCTTCCTAGTGATAGTTTAAGTGCCGGAAAGTGCCTAAAACTTACATAAACTGCAGAATTCTGCAGAAAATCAGCAAATTCAGCATTTAAACAATCTAATATCATGCAAAAATATGGTTAAATGGTCCTGAATGCTTTCCTAAGTGTCGGGAATCGAAACTGTCACAAAAGGTAACATAAAGCTCACTAAACTGCGTAGTTTAGCACCTTAATGAACCGGTAACCAACCGAACAACTGGACACTACCCAAAACACCAAATTTTCACTAGAAGCATTGTTTTAACATTACCAAGCTAGTTATGGTTCCCGAACATCATAACACACTACATATCATACAAATAACTAAAATACCTAACTAATAATTGGATTCTAACCATAATAACCAACTTATAGTTATAACCTGAACCTATACCCTCCCCCCCACCTAGTTCACGGCTAGACATGGTGGCCCACTTGTGATTTCATTTGATTATATTAATGGATCTTGTTCCTTCTTTACTAAACATAAAAACCAATAGATTTAACATTGGTGGAAGTTTATAAGATTAACCAAGGATCCATAACCTTCATTTCTAAACTCACACCAACACTTGAGCTCTCTCCTCTTCTTCTTCCCCATTCACGGCCAAAGACACACACATACATCCACGCTTTTTTCAGTCATATTCCATCCATTCCACATATATACAAAGGTGTAAGAAGGTGTATTAGGAAGCTTGGAGCTTTCGGAAGCTAAAGGACCTTCACCATTTGCTTTTATCCACTTCTTTTCTTCTCTTGATCATCCCTAGCCTTGAGCTAGTAGTAAAAACACTAAACTCTTCATTTTACATCTTATTTAAGTGGTTAAAGAATGATACATGATATTAAACTTGAAGAACACTAAGAATCAAGAAGATGAAACATGAACATAAGCTTAAAATCATAAGAAAACTTTATGTTTATGTGTTGTTATGCTTGTTGATTGTTGTTTACTTATGTTAATGATGTAGATCATCATATGATCTTGCTAGATAATGATTAAAAACATAATCTAGCAAGATGAGAGGATGAAAGTGTTAGAGATTAATGGATCATCCTCACAAAAGTCATGAACTTGAAAGAATAAATTGTTTTCTTGTTAAGTGATGATCAAAATAAGTATAAAGTCTTGTAAATCTAAGATTTCAAGAATTATTTTTCAAGAAACCAAGTTAAAAATAAAAGGTTTACTTAATATTGGTTCTTAAAGAGATCGACCATGTTTTTGGTGGTTAATAAAGTGTAGAAACACATATGTAACAAGAAAAATCCAAGAAGAAGCATTTTTAGAAAATGTGATCACAAGTTGTAAAGAACTATTTTCTTTAAAAATGATGTTTTAGAGAAACAACCACACTTTAAAGGGTAACAAGACTTACTAAATATACACCAGTAAGTTACTACAATTTTTTGTAAATTTTCAAGTTCATGAAGTAGTAGTTATGCTTGATTTTGACAAGATGGTAAGTATAGATTGATTTGTTGATTGATTGTGTTGATTTAGAAAAGAAAATGATATACCTTAAAGGCATGGAAACCTCTATTTTTAAGGGAAATTATGGCAAAATTTTTCTAAAAATCTAACACTTAGAAAAATATTTTTAAACAAATATTTACAAGTATATTTTAAACCATAAACTTCCACATAAAGTTTGCCATAATTTTTGTTACAAAAATTATAAATATTGGAGGTTGGGTTTTATAAATAAAAGTGACTAAATATGTATTTAGGAAAATATATATTTAGATGTCACCATGTGTGTGATTATTTGTATACTATGTGTATTAGTTATATTATTTTAGGACTTGAAATAATATAACTCATCAAAATACCAAGATATTATGATCCAAAATATTACCAAAATTCCAAGGAATAAATATACAAAGAATACCCAATTTATTGGTGGAACCGAACAAATGAATATAACTTACAAAATATTCCAGAAATATTATTCATAAGTATATTTTTGGTAAATAATATTTTGGACACCAAGGAAACAAAAATATGATTTTTACAATTATTACAAGATTATATCATATTTTTTACAAGAAGAAAATATATTATTTTTGGGCAAATAAAGATATATATTTTCTTGGAATTATTAGAAGATGTGTGATTTTTTGAAGAAATATATATTATCTCAAACAAACATGAAATACATTATTTTTGAGAGAAAATGTATTTTCTTAAATAAACCTGAAGTATATTATTTTTGGAAGAAAAATGGATTTATAAATATTTTCTAAGTTAGACTTGGAAATATATTATTTTTTTGAGACTTGTATGAAATTTACAAATATTTTTGCCAAAAGAAAAATTATAAATAATTTTTCTAAGTAATATTTCCCAAAATATATATTTTGGAAATATATATTAATGTATTTTATTTAAGATATTATTCCGGAAAAATTAACACAAAATAAGTATAAGAATACTTAACAATTACAAGAAAATACGTATTTCGTACGTATAAATACACTCCGGAATACGACACCGTTAGATGGCAAAAATATACAAGTATAAGAATACGAATACAAATACACCCATCCTTGGGAAGGATATACATGTACAAATACACTTATGTGTCAAGTTAAAATATATTATTTTAACAATTGTTCCAAAATGTAATAAATATAATTTAAGTTAAAATATTTATTATTTTGACAAATAATTATATACTTAGAATAACATTGGTGACACAAAGAAACGTGACTCAAAAATACTAAATAAGACCAAGGTCAAGGCACGACCCACCCGTCTAATGAACCGTAGTACGCATGTAGGTAGTCGTGCGTTCTAGAGGAAGCTTTGAGTTACATTGGATACGAAAAACGCAAAACTGTGAGTTCATGCCCCCCTTTTCTCTTAACTGTTTTCAGTTTTATAACTTCGGGGGTGAAGTACATGTTACATACTATTTACAAACGTTTATACATGGTATGGTTAGCTAAGGAAAGGTACTGCTAGATCATGTGAGTGGTGGGTACAACGCTTAAGACCATTAATCCTCATAGTAGGACCGAGTGACATGAGTGATAGATCTATTTGGGTGTAGCGAGCCCCACCCATGCGCCCGCCGAATGGGCCATGTGGTGACTATGTCTTTAAACTAAAGCCTGGTGCAAAATCTGCTAGGATTGAGTCTTCCTGCACCATTTCACAAATATTAATGTATTAGCTACACATTAATTAATCTGTTTCCTTGTTGCTTTCATACCAATTTACAAGTACACACATACATACTTACAAATGTTTTCAAGGATGTTCGTGCACACATAGAAAACACATGAACTCGCTCAACTTTTGTTGATGTTTTCAAACTACATGTATTTCAGGAAATTAAGTATGGGTCTGGCGGGCGTTGAAGTTTACAAGTCATGTCTCTAATAATAAAAGGTGTCATCCGAAGTCGAAGGGTTTGGGTTATGTATTTTATCTTGGGTAAGATACATGGCTCGAAACCTAGTTTGTTAGTGTCTTTTGTTAAGTCCATATTGGAACTTAAAACTTAGATTGTTATGTACTAGAAATTGAAGTCCTGGTTTGTGGTTAATCAATGACGATTGTAATATTTCGAAACTTAATTTATGGATAACATCATGGTTTTATCATATAGATGTTTGTTATGGTTGAATGCAATGGTATTAAGCAAGTCACACCAAATCACGCTTCCACAAAAGTCAGGGTGTGACAGTTTGGTATCAGAGCTTCGATTGTATCGAACTAGGATTCCATCTTGAATCTAGACTACAATCATTAGGGCTCTCACGAAAATATTTTTACGACATGTTTTCATTGCATACACGGAACGCCCAGATCCATGGAACAAACATTTTTTTCTTACAAAAAGGAAAGACAAGAAAACACGATTGCAAGGCTTATGTTTGTGGTTTAGTCTGGGAGACTAGGTGGTCTAGTCTGGGAGACTAGGTGGTTTAGTCTGGGAGACTAGGAAGGATAGAGAGGTTTCATGAGGAATAACAAGGATACATGATTACATGATAAATTGCCTTTGTTTGCATATGTTGGGTGTTAGTGGTTACTATACGTACATATGTTTGGATTACGATGTTGCAGGCACACATGTTATCCTCAGAGAATGGGTTATCGGATGCCCGCAACCCGAAGGCAGTCGCATCAGACGACGAGGTCATGCCCGCGCCAGAGATATATACGTTAGCACTGAGAGTGATCCTGACATGCGGTCCGAGGACGAGGACGACTTCCAACCATTTTTGCTACCAGACTTTGGTGATGATTTAACCTTGCTTATGGTTTCCCTGACGAGGATCCTTTTGTCATCCCTGTTCCAGTCCATGACCACCTCATCATTGGTCATCCCCATGGTGAGCACATCGTGGCTCCGATCCTCAATCCCGTCCCTCTCTTGGTCATTCCTCCCGAGGATATGCCTTCCGACGATTTGTTTGATGATAAAGTTGATTTGTTTGCTGATGGTCCTCCTGTCGACGCCCATGATGATGGAGGGATAGACGAGGACGTTGTTGCTATTCCACTTCCTAAGATTCCTGTCATTAAGGTATCTTATGACTCAAGTTTGCACTCGATTTCAGACTCCTTTGAGTCTATGACACCTTCAGCTTTACAGACGGTCGGATTGCAGTTTTTTTGCTACTGACTTGGACGACGACACTGCTATGTCTGCCGCACTATCACCTGCTCGAGATCCCACACCTCCACACGACCCAGAGCCTACTCCTGAGCTAGCTCCTGTTCCTTTTTGGTCAGTGATGTGTGTAAAATGCAACATATAAATTACATCAAATGAGGCATACAACTAACCCTTTTTTAGTACTAATGTTAGAAAAAGTGTGCTTTTGTTTTTCTTTTGTATTTTCAGGATTAAATGAGCTCAAATGAACAAATGTAGCAAAAATACAGCTAAATCTAACATAAATACAAGAAGAGGAATAAACGTGGCATGCCCGACCCCTCGAGAGCATCTTCCCAAGCAAAAACAAGACATCAGAAGGCTGAACACGCCCCGTGCCCAGCGGACACGGGGGCGTGCCCAAGAGTATGCAAAAAAGACAAAGTTGTAGAAGCTTCTATCTCCCAACACGGGGGCATGCCCAGCTCCACACGGTCGTGGTCAACGCTAAGATTCGTAGAATCCAAGCAAATCTTGATAGTATAGATACGCTTCTGCACACGGGGCCGTGCCCAGCGGACACAGGGGCGTGGTCAACTAATGTAGACAAACTGCATTTAATGAAGAAAGAGAAAGTGGATGGACACGGGGCCGTGTCCAGGCTTCTGTGCAGGCTATAAATAGAGGTGCTTGGTTCACTTCAAAGGCATCCCTTGGCAAACCACCTCTCTCACACTTAACCCACCCTCCACCACCATCACAACCCACATCCACCACCATCATCCATCATAGAGTGTGTGTAGTAGTCTCGGGATCCAAGATTGATAGTAAGAGTTCTTGACAATCAAAGTCCATGTTTGCCTAAGTCTCTTACATCATTTGGTGAAGACAAGCATTTAGTGTAATACTTTTGTTTTTTTTATCTTTTCGCACTTTTTATTTGGTTATGTATTAATGACTTTAATAACTAGTTTTTTATGTTGAAGGTGAAACTTCCTTATCATTTGTCTGTGGTGTCTTGGCGTTATTTTATTGTCTATATAAAATAAAAGATTTACACCATTCATATCTCTACGGTCTATTTAGAGATATGTTGGCTACCTGGTCGGGGGTTAAGGGAATGGTTTGGTAAGGTTCTTGCCTTGTTCAGTGTATAGATCCTGCAAGGACCTGGGTCAAGCTTAGTTGGACCTCCTTCAATACCCACTGGTATTGGATGGCGGGGGTGCGAATGGCTTGATCCCCTCATATGTAAACTACTATTAATACATTAACCCGGCTACTTGGGATTGTATCCCTGCTGACTTGTGACAGCTCGAATTTCCGACATTCTTTATTCGCATTTATTGCACGTTGACCGTCTTGATTATTACTTACACGAATTATTTACCTGGTAATTGTGCACACTAAATTATAGTTAAGATGATAATCTTGATTTTTGAGTGATAAGGTGTAAATACTTGACTGCATGATTAACTGTAAACTGTTTGAGACCTGAACAACTCGACGAAACACAATATCTGTTTCGCCATAACCACTCTCGACGAAACAGATTGTTTCGCCAACAACCCTCTCGACGAAACAGGCTGTTTCGCCGAGCCCAGATCCACCGAAGCCCAGTTCGGGCCCAACACGTTATTTTGAGTCTTAAAACGTGAAACATCATCAGTTTCACACATTTATCATAACAACCGAAACCCTAGAGTCTCTCCTTCTCTGTTGACGGCGATCTAGCATTCCCGAAGCCTCGAATCGATCAAGTTATTATCTCATTCTTCGTGGTTAGTGTTTAAGCTATGCGTGCTGTTTAATTTATATCCATTGCTAACTGTTTTGCTTGAAAACGATAAGGCTTGATGTTATATAACGTTTACACTCGTGTTACTTGATGAATTGATATTGCTAGAACATATAATATGGATTTCGATTCTTGTGTTATGAGATTTATGATTCAATTGCTGTTGATGATTGTTGCTGAATGGGAAAGGCCAGCATAGAGGATTTAGGGTTAGCACATGATTATGATATACAATGTTATGTGATGTATGATAACCGATGATTTCTGTATGAGGATTAGAATGTTTTCTGTGTTGTTGATGATTGATGATATTGATGACGGCTGTTAGAATGATTAGGGTTTCTGTGATTTCGTAACTGAACTGTTCGACGAAACAGAACTCTCGGCGAAACAGAATGTGTTTCGCCAAGGACAATCGACGAATTAGAATTCTGATTCGCCAACTAAGACCACGACGAAACAGAACTTGTTTCGCCAAATGTGTGTTTCGCCAACTTATGTGTTTCGTCAATATCTGTGTTTCGCCAACATGTGTGTTTCGCCGAATAGCTGATCTGTGCAGGAACTTGGGTTAATTCTGTTAAGCATTAACTGGAATATTTAACTGCTGTTAAGTGTAACCATCTTGTATATGATTGTGATTACGTGCTACATGTTTATACGTGAACAAATTGAACACAAACTGATTTCACATACGTGCCTACTTTAGGACGCGATTGATTACTTGTGAGCATACACTTAGCATACCGAGCAAACCAAGGTGAGTTCACACCCTTACTAAGGCATGGGATTCCCAGGGTTTGGGGAATGGGATGGAAGGAATAAGGTTGAATAGATTCGTACATACACTGATACTAGACTACCATACCATTGTCCTCGGTTGTGTAGGACACATACGTAAAACCTACGTATACTTATGCTACTCGCTATCCTCGGTTGTGAAGGATACTCACGTAAAACCTACGTGAACTTATACTCAATACTATCCTCGGTTGTGAAGGATACTCACGTAAAACCTACGTGAACTTATACTCAATACTATCCTCGGTTGTGAAGGATACTCACGTAAAACCTACGTGAACTTATACTCAATACTATCCTCGGTTGTGAAGGATACTCACGTAAAACCTACGTGAACTTATACTCAATACTATCCTCGGTTGTGAAGGATACTCACGTAAAACCTACGTGAACTTATACTCAATACTGTCCTCGGTTGTGAAGGACACTTACGTAAAGCCTACGTAAACTATGTACGTACTACTGTTCTCGGTTGTGAAGAACACTTATGGTTACAAATAGTCTAGTGTATATGCAACATGGGAAGCCCCCACTAATAGAACATACGATCGGCCTAGTAGCGCCACATGTTACGAAACAAACTTACTTTACGAAATTATTTACCGTGAACTCGCTCAACTAGTTGTTGATTCTCTGTTACATGCCTTGCAGGACCTTAGGTACATATGGAGCTTGCACAGGAAGGAGCAGGTCGTTGTGGGATACGGATCGTAGACGATATTTGAACTTATAACTTATTTTGGGTTTTCATTATTATGCTTCCGCTACTTAAACAATGTTTGGTTATGAACATCAGTCATGTCAAGATGAATTACCTTTTCCTACTTTTACACTTAAATACTATGTTTGATATGATTGGTGGCTTGATCCTGGTCATGTCACGCCTCCAAGCGGTGGTACTCCGCGGGTGGATTTTGGGGGTGTGACAGATTGGTATCAGAGCCATTGGTTATAGAGAACTCGGTTTTAATAGAGGAAAAACGATTTTGTTAAAACCAGACTATAACCAGAACAGTGCTCTCAACGATCCACAACGACGCTTCGCTCCACGTGCAAGGCTCAACATCATAGGTACTACTATTCATGTTACTTTACCTACTTGCTAGAATTACAAAGAACTTTGCTCGTGGTATGCTTAGGTTACAGAACCTACTATATGTTACTGCTTGAAAACGCTTACGTGCTCACTCTCTTCTGTCACCGCACTATTCGCGAACCTCTCTCACTCATGTTCTCCTTGATGTCAAGATCATGAGTGGACGCGCTAACCTAACTCAAGCCCAGTTGGCGGCTTCGATCACTGAACAAGTTACTGCAGCACTCGCAGCTGCCCAGGCAGGAGGTGTAACCTGCCATCACCACTTACTTTAGGATCTTTAGATCCTACTCTCGTAACTCAACACTTGTGCTTAATTTTGATTACTCTTACGCACACGACAAGTCAACACGCTCAGCCACCTGTGTGCACATACAAGACTTTTATGGACTGTCGTCCTACTACTTTTAGCGACACTGAAGGAGCTGTTGGACTCCTCCATTAGTTCGAGGAACTCGAATCGGTCTTCGAGTGTGTGAATGACCCGAGGCTCGTAAGGTGAAATATGCCACTGATATTCTCGAAGGCACTGCGCAAACTTGGTGGAACGCGCAAGTTACGACACTGGGGCTGGCGGCTGCTATGCCACCCCATGGAATGATTCTAAGGAACTGATCAAACGTGAATACAGTAGTTTTGATGCCATCCACAAGCTGGAAGTGGAGTCCTTTAACATAAAGATGACGGGGTCGGAGATAGAAGCGTGCACGATAACGATCCAACAAACTGGCAATTTTGTGTTCAACTATGGTGGATCCTCCCATAAAGAGCTTTGAGCTGTACCTCAAAGGCTTAGTATCAGAAATTCAAAGCCATGTGATGACTGCTAACCTTGCTGCTATTTAAGATGTTACTCATCTTGCTCATCGTCTCACAGACCAGGCAGTGGAACAGAACAAGCTGTCTAGACGTATTGGTGCTACTTCAACTACTTCTGCTACCCTCAGTAACAATGGATGAAAGTGGGATGGAACCTCTAGCAAGGGTTCGACTACGATTCCGTCCCAGGCACAGCAGTGAAAGGTCGATGACAACTAAAGTCCTGATCAGCAACATTTAGTATTCAAGGGCAGGGTGGGTACAAGGGAAACCACCCTAAGCGCAAACGATGTAACTTGCACCACAGCGGGCAGTGCAACCGAAATCATTGTCAATGATGCGACAAGCTTGGTCATGGAGTCAAGGATGGTACCTTCTGCATGGGTATAGACTACCGCGAACTGAACAAGGTGACTGTGAAGAATCGCTATCCTCTTCCACGCATCGACGACTTATTCGACCAGTTACAAGGGTCGAGCTATTACTCGAAGATTGATCTAAGGTCAGGTTACCATCAACTGAGAGTCCGGGATGAGGACGTCTCTAAAACAGCATTCAGAACACGCTACGACCATTACGAGTTTTTGGTCATGCCTTTCGGGCTAACGAACGCGCCTGCAGTTTTCATGGATCTTATGAACAGGGTGTGCAAACCTTATCGTGACAAGTTCGTCATTGTTTTCATCGATGACATTCTGATCTACTCGAAGAGTCAGGAGGAACACGAGCATCACTTACGACTTATTTTGGAACTTCTTCGAACGGAACAGCTATACGCCAAGTTTTCCAAATGTGACTTCTGGCTTCGTGAAGTCCACTTCCTAGGCCACGTGGTAAACCAGGATGGGATTCATGTCGATCCATCCAAGGTGGATTCGATCAAGAACTGGCCTGCACCTTGCACACCAACAGAAATACGCCAATTCTTGGGTTTGGCGGGTTATTACAGAAGATTTATCAAAGACTTCTCAAAGATTGCTCAGCCACTTACACTACTGACGCAGAAGGGTGTTGTTTATCGTTGGGGTAATGCACAGGAAACAGCGTTTCAGCACTTAAAGGATAGGCTTTGTAGTGCACCTATCCTCTCATTTCCGGAAGGCACGGACGATTTCGTAGTCTACTGCGACGCATCTATCCAAGGTCTTGGATGTGTATTGATGCAGAGGGATAAAGTTATTGCTTATGCTTCGCGCCAACTAAAGATTCACGAACGGAATTACACAACACACGACCTAGAGCTGGGAGCGGTTGTTTTTGCACTTAAGATATGGCGACACTACTTGTACGGTACCAAATGTGCTATCTACACTGACCACAGAAGCCTCGAACATATATTCAAACAGAAGGAACTGAATATGCGACAGCGACGATGGGTCGAACTATTGAATGACTATGAATGCTCAATCAGGTACCACCCAGGCAAAGCCAATGTTGTGGCTGACGCCCTCAGTCGAAAGGACACCGCGCCTAAGCGCGTGCGAGCTTTACAACTCACTATACAGTTTAGTCTACCTTCTCAGATACGAAATGCTCAGGTAGAAGCATTGAAACCAGACAACGTCAAGGCTGAAGCCCTACGCGGCTCAAGGCAACGCTTAGAACAGAAGGAAGATGGTGCTTACTACGTCACAGGACGCATCTGGATCCCACACTTTGATGACTTACGCGAGCTGGTAACGGATGAAGCTCATAAGTCTCGCTACTCGGTACATCCAGGTTCGGATAAAATGTACCACGATATCAAAACTATATACTGGTGGCCTAGCATGAAGGCCCACATAGCCACATACGTTAGCAAATGCTTGACTTGTGCGAGAGTCAAGGCAGAATATCAGAAACCGTCAGGTCCACTTCAACAACCTGAGATACCTCAATGGAAATGGGAACAAATTTCCATGGATTTTGTTACTAGCTTACCTAGATCTCAGCGCGGAGACGATACTATTTGGGTGATCGTGGATCGACTCACAAAGTCTGCACACTTCCTGGCTACCAAAGAAACAGACATCTACTTGAAAGAAGTGGTCTCAAGGCACGGGGTGCCAACCTCTATTATCTCTGATCGGGACGCACGATTTACTTCAAAACTATGGCAAGCAATGCACAAATCTTTCGGCTCTCGTTTAGACATGAGCACGGCGTATCATCCTCAGACCGGTGGGCAGTCTGAGCGCACTATTCAAACTCTAGAAGACATGCTTCGGGCGTGCGTAATTGATTTTGGCAAGGGCTGGGAAAAGCATCTGCCACTTGTGGAATTTTCATACAACAACAGCTACCACACCAGCATTAAAGCTGCTCCATTCGAGGCATTGTACGGGCGTAAATGCCGGTCACCTCTCTGTTGGGCAGAGGTGGGAGAGAGTCAAATCACAGGCCCAGAAATGGTAGTCGATACTACAGAAAAGATTGCACAAATACGACAACGCATGGCGGCAGCTCGTGACCGTCAGAAAGCATACGCTGATAAAGATAGAAAACTACTCGAATTCCAAGTTGGGGATCGAGCGCTACTCAAAGTTTCACCCTGGAAGAGTGTTGTTCGTTTTGACAAACGCGACAAACTTAATCCACGATACGTCGGACCTTTAGAAGTTATTGAGAAGATAGGCAGGGTAGCCTACCGATTGAACTTACCAGCTGAACTCAGTGCAGTTCACAACGTCTTTCACGTGTCGAATCTGAAGAAGTGTCTGTCAGATGAGACCCACATAGTTCCTTTTAAGGAACTCACTATCGACGAGCGGTTGCAGTTCGTCGAGGAACCAGTTGAGATCACGGACCAGGATGTTAAGGTCCTCAAGAACACGAGAATCCCTCTTGTACGAGTTCGTTGGAACTCCCGCCGCGGCCCAGAGTTCACCTGGGAGCGTGAAGATCATATGGAACTCAAATATCCCCAGTTATTCGGAACCAATGCAACTACCACTGAGGCTGAAGCTATCAATACAGAATTTCGAGACGAAATTCCAAATCAACGAGGGGATAATGTGACACCCCAAGAAAACCAGTAATCTTCGCATACATGCTCGGGGAGCCGCGATACGAAACAGGTAAACAACGTCACACTATTAGCTTCCTCAGTAACCGCATGCTAAATTTCGGGACGAAATTTCTTTCAAGTTGGGGATAATGTGACAGCTCGAATTTCCGACATTCTTTATTCGCATTTATTGCACGTTGACCGTCTTGATTATTACTTACACGAATTATTTACCTGGTAATTGTGCACACTAAATTATAGTTAAGATGATAATCTTGATTTTTGAGTGATAAGGTGTAAATACTTGACTGCATGATTAACTGTAAACTGGTTGAGACCTGAACAACTCGACGAAACACAATATCTGTTTCGCCATAACCACTCTCGACGAAACAGATTGTTTCGCCAACAACCCTCTCGACGAAACAGGCTGTTTCGCCGAGCCCAGATCCACCGAAGCCCAGTTCGGGCCCAACACGTTATTTTGAGTCTTAAAACGTGAAACATCATCAGTTTCACACATTTATCATAACAACCGAAACCCTAGAGTCTCTCCTTCTCTGTTGACGGCGATCTAGCATTCCCGAAGCCTCGAATCGATCAAGTTATTATCTCATTCTTCGTGGTTAGTGTTTAAGCTATGCGTGCTGTTTGATTTATATCCATTGCTAACTGTTTTGCTTGAAAACGATAAGGCTTGATGTTATATAACGTTTACACTCGTGTTACTTGATGAATTGATATTGCTAGAACATATAATATGGATTTCGATTCTTGTGTTATGAGATTTATGATTCAATTGCTGTTGATGATTGTTGCTGAATGGGAAAGGCCAGCATAGAGGATTTAGGGTTAGCACATGATTATGATATACAATGTTATGTGATGTATGATAACCGATGATTTCTGTATGAGGATTAGAATGTTTTCTGTGTTGTTGATGATTGATGATATTGATGACGGCTGTTAGAATGATTAGGGTTTCTGTGATTTCGTAACTGAACTGTTCGACGAAACAGAACTCTCGGCGAAACAGAATGTGTTTCGCCAAGGACAATCGACGAATTAGAATTCTGATTCGCCAACTAAGACCACGACGAAACAGAACTTGTTTCGCCAAATGTGTGTTTCGCCAACTTATGTGTTTCGTCAATATCTGTGTTTCGCCAACATGTGTGTTTCGCCGAATAGCTGATCTGTGCAGGAACTTGGGTTAATTCTGTTAAGCATTAACTGGAATATTTAACTGCTGTTAAGTGTAACCATCTTGTATATGATTGTGATTACGTGCTACATGTTTATACGTGAACAAATTGAACACAAACTGATTTCACATACGTGCCTACTTTAGGACGCGATTGATTACTTGTGAGCATACACTTAGCATACCGAGCAAACCAAGGTGAGTTCACACCCTTACTAAGGCATGGGATTCCCAGGGTTTGGGGAATGGGATGGAAGGAATAAGGTTGAATAGATTCGTACATACACTGATACTAGACTACCATACCATTGTCCTCGGTTGTGTAGGACACATACGTAAAACCTACGTATACTTATGCTACTCGCTATCCTCGGTTGTGAAGGATACTCACGTAAAACCTACGTGAACTTATACTCAATACTATCCTCGGTTGTGAAGGATACTCACGTAAAACCTACGTGAACTTATACTCAATACTATCCTCGGTTGTGAAGGATACTCACGTAAAACCTACGTGAACTTATACTCAATACTATCCTCGGTTGTGAAGGATACTCACGTAAAACCTACGTGAACTTATACTCAATACTATCCTCGGTTGTGAAGGATACTCACGTAAAACCTACGTGAACTTATACTCAATACTGTCCTCGGTTGTGAAGGACACTTACGTAAAGCCTACGTAAACTATGTACGTACTACTGTTCTCGGTTGTGAAGAACACTTATGGTTACAAATAGTCTAGTGTATATGCAACATGGGAAGCCCCCACTAATAGAACATACGATCGGCCTAGTAGCGCCACATGTTACGAAACAAACTTACTATTACGAAATTATTTACCGTGAACTCGCTCAACTAGTTGTTGATTCTCTGTTACATGCCTTGCAGGACCTTAGGTACATATGGAGCTTGCACAGGAAGGAGCAGGTCGTTGTGGGATACGGATCGTAGACGATATTTGAACTTATAACTTATTTTGGGTTTTCATTATTATGCTTCCGCTACTTAAACAATGTTTGGTTATGAACATCAGTCATGTCAAGATGAATTACCTTTTCCTACTTTTACACTTAAATACTATGTTTGATATGATTGGTGGCTTGATCCTGGTCATGTCACGCCTCCAAGCGGTGGTACTCCGCGGGTGGATTTTGGGGGTGTGACATGACTCAAACCACTTAGCCGAGGGTAACGTCACCTTCAAAAGAGGGGCCTACCACATTATGCATTAATAACTTAATTAATTATCTATCAATAATCCAACTCTTTAGGATTGTATCCTTGCTGACTCAAACTACTGGGTTGAGGGTAACGTCACCTTCAAAAGAGGGGCCTACTACTATAACTAAGATAATCTCTTAAAAAGTGCAAAAGTGCAGAAAACATCAAAGGTTACACTAAAGGCGAGTCGGATCCAAGTGATTCATCTTGTCTATCTGTTTTTATTTTATTTTTATTTTCAGCATTTTTAGTTTTTATTTTCATTTTAAAACCTTTTTTTCTAAATTTTGATTTGATTAGACGTTGAGGATAAACCGGTACTAAAAGCTCTTGTGTCCTTGGACGACCTCGGTATCTTACCAACGCTATACTACGCTCACGATGGATGCACTTGCCCATATGTATGTTTAGTGTTAGTAAAATATCGTGTTTTATAAATTTAAAACTTGACTAAAGTGTTAAAGAGGGCTAAAAATATACATAAAAATATATAACACATCGCACACATCAAGTTTTTGGCGCTGTTGCCGGGGACACAAGGATTTTAAGAAAGCTTAAAATCGACGGCCTAATCAATTTTTCAAAACCTTTTTAAAACGCGCGCACATTTTCTGCATTTTAGTTAGTTTTTGCATTAATAGTAGACTGAACACGGGGCCGTGTTCCCTGAACACGGGGCCGTGCTGTACATTTTTTACAAAACTCCCAGATACAGAGTCTGAACACGGGGTTGTGCTCACTGAACACGCCCCCGTGCTGCACGAAACCAGTCACTTTTATTAAAACGCCCAGATACAGGAACTGAACACGGGTCGTGCACACTGAACACGGGGCCGTGTCCAGCCTCTGTTTCCATTTTTATTTTTGTTTTCTGGTCTTGAGACTCTGTTGTGGTCTGCTGAGTGATTCTTATAGATCAATACTCAGGAGATTACAACTACACCTATGAGGAGGATGATTATAGGGAGGACTATTGCACCATTTGTGGTAACCCTCACTCGGTACAATATTGTGACCTCTTTGAACCATCCACTTCATACACCTACTATGAGGAGCCCAGGTACGAGCCATCCACTTCATACACATCCTATGAAGACCCAAGGTATGAACCTTCTCCATCATACTCATATTTTGATGAACCAAGGTATGAGCCTTCGTACTCAAACTTTGAGGAACCAAGATATGAGCCTCCACCTTCATATGCTTATTATGAGGAACCATGGCGTGAACAACCCACCTCATATGAGTATTATGAAGACCAAAGTTATGACCCTTATCCATCATATACTTACAATGAGGAACAATGGTGTGAATCATCTACTTCATATGAGTATTATGAGGAACCAAGGATCAAACATCCGAATTCAAGCTTTGAAGATCCAGATCCTTACTCTATCACCCACAGAGCCGATAAGATAATAGAACACATTAAAACTATCGAGAGCTGCATAAAAGAAGCCCGCACAAGGGAAGCGAAGTACCGCGCAAGGGAAGCGGAGTCCCGTGCAAGGGAAGAATTAACTTGTAATAAAGAAGAGATAGTTGAAAATGTAAAAATGGAAGAAGAAGTAAGTGAAAAGCCGATACATGAGTTAAACAACGGAAAAGGTGAGTCCGACAATGTTAAAATTCAAGAAGAGTCTAATTTTGAAGAAATTAATCTCTTGTCACCTTCTTTCAAAAATCATTGTTTAGTACCCACTCATGCTAAGTTTTTAAAAGATTTAAACACATACACTAAAATTGACGAAACGGTAAGCATTAAGTTAACAAATAATCAAACTGCGCTAATAAAAGAAGATCCATTTGAAATTAACATTACACCGGTTCCATGTTTTTTTCAAAATTCCTTTATTAGTAATATCACAACTGATAAAGATCTTTGTGTTAATATAATGCCAAATTACATTTTCAAAAAATTAAGTATTGGTGATTTTTCTCCACTTCAAATACCCATTTTTCCATCTAATCGGAAAGTAATAAAATCAATAGGGGTAGTTGAGGATGTCTTGGTCCAAACCAATCAAATGGTAATCCCAACCGACTTTGTCATCCTTGATGACGCTCCTCTAATGTTGGGACGACCTTTTGTAAAAACTCACGAAGCTTTGAAAAATTGGAAGTACAACAATCTATCTATTCAATTAGGGGCATTTAAAAAGATTGTCGATCTCGAACGTTCCATGAAATATCCATTCAGCAATGATGACCCCCTAATTGAAGATGAAGATGAACCACCCGATACAAGAGACCACTGTGTTGAAGAAGAGGTCGCGATAGAACAAACCTTTGTGGTTCTTGATCAAAATGAGCAACCAAATAAGGAGTCTCCTAAAGACCCACCTCTTGAGCTCAAATAACTTCCAAAAGATCATGCAGCCATTCGATATCTCTTCAAAAAACAGTATGCTAAACCACGTTTGATTCGGTGGATTCTACTCCTCCAAGAATTTGACATTGAAATCAAAGACAAAAGAGGAGCAGAAAACACCGCAGTAGATCATCTTTCGCGCTTGGAAGACCCAGCTTTGGAGGCAACCAGGGATGAGCAAATCAATGAAAAATTCCCAACGGAGTCCCTGGAAATGGTGGACTACCGAGAAGAGCCATGGTACGCCGACTATGCTAACTACCTAGCTAGCGGTATAGTCGCAAAAGGATGGCCACATCATCAAAGAAAGAAATTCTTTGCCGATGTAAAGCATTATTTTTGGGAAGATCCTTATTTTTCAAAATGTGTGCCGATTAACTCATCCGCCAATGCGTACATGGTAGTGAAGCAAGAAGAATTCTCCGCCATTGTCATGAAGGTCCATACGGAGGACATCATGGTGCCGCTAGTACCGCACGAAAGGTATTTGATTCAGGATTTTATTGGACAACCGTTTACAAAGACGCCCAAAGTCTTATCAAGACATGTGACGCTTGCTAAAGATCAGGTAATATTTCTTCCAAAAACAAAATGCCACAAAATGGCATTCTTGTTTGTGAAATTTTTGATGTGTGGGAATCGACTTTATGGGACCTTTCCTACCGTCAAAAGGAAACAAATATATCCTTGTGGAGGAAGATTACTTGTCTAAATGGGCTGAGGTAGAGGCACTTCCAACAAACGATGGGAGAGTCATGGTAAGATTTCTGAAAAGATTATTCTCTCGTTTTGGAACACCAAAAGCATTAATTAGTGATAGAGGTACCCATTTTTGTAACCATCAACTTGAAATTTTTTTAACAAGGTATGGGGTCTATCACCGGGTCTCAACAGCATATCAACCTCAAACAAACGGACAAGCCAAAGTGACAAATAGAGGTTCAAAAAGAATACTTGAAAAACCATAGGGTTAAATAAAAAAGAATGGGCTGATAAATTAGACGATGCTTTATGGGCTTTTCGAACAGCGTACAAAACAACAATAGGTACAACCCCATACAAGCTTGTCTACGGAAAAAGTTGTTATTTGCCAGTAGAAATAGCAACCAAGGCCTACTAGGCAACTAAAAACGTAAACTTAGACTTAGAAATTGCAGGTAAAAATTAATTTTGCCAATTTAACGAATTAGACGAATTAAGGAATTATGCATACTCTAACTCCGAAATTTATAAGGAAAGAATGAAAAATTTGCATGATAAACACATTAAACCTAATGAATTTCGGGTAGGGGATCAAGTTCTATTGTTTAATTCATGACTTCAATTATTTCCTGGTAAATTAAAGTCTAGGTGGTCAGGACCTTTTTCCATTACCCATATTTTCCCACACGGTGCAATCAAAATTAAATCTTAGAATGGAATTCCATTCAAAGTCAATGACCAACGGCTGAAGCTCTATCAATGATTTTTTGAGGATGAGGAGGAAAAAATCTCGCTTCAAACGGTCGAAGAATGAAACGAAGGTTCAAGCATCAACATCGTACCTTGTAAGTTATGAACATCGGGAAAACATCTAAATCGGTAAGATTTCTAAAACCAAGTTTCGGGAAACAGGGCACTCACACGAGCACATAAAAAAATTAAAATTGCCCGCCCACGGGGCCATGTCTGCGCAACTGTCGGGATAAAACCCCCCTTTTCATTCAGTTTCTTCATTCCACACGCCCCGTTTCCCCAAAAACTCTCTGGTTTCGGCGAAAATTTCTGCAGATTTCTACATTCCCCTGACTTCTAACAACGTTAAGGTATGATTCTACCACCCTAATTAGTTAGATTAAGTATTTGCATGTAGTTTAACATCAAAATTTGGGGAAAAATCTAGGGTTCTTCTACTTGAACTGGATCGAACTTCAAATTTTTGCATAAATCTGTTAGCATTAGTATAGATACATGTTATAGGAAGTAAATCAACTTGTATTGTTTGTAGATTTGCCCGATTTCTCACAAAAACGCCAAACCCTTGTTTTTGAACCGAAAAAGATGAAATTGAAGGGGTAAATGGTTTGTTTTTGGAAAAACAACACTTGGGGTTTCATTTTGGGGGAAAACCGCCCCTACTGGACCAAAAATTTTCAAGTTTTCGGGATCGGGTCGAAAAATGGGAATTTTGGGAAACAGACGCCTGGACACGGGGTCGTGCTCAGCGAGCACGGGGGCATGTCCAGACGATTTTAGTCAAACATGGGGCGTGTCCGCTGAACACGGGGTCGTGTTCAGCCGACTGTTTTCAGTTTTCTTCGAAAATTTCACTGTTTTGTGCTAATTGTTTGGTGTTTTCTTTCATATGGCCAAGAAACTTACCAGATTCAACGCAAGTGAGTTGGCTGCTCAGGCGCGGTATGATGTGCTAAGAACTAGGCCCGAGGAAAATCCATGACAAGTGTGCATGGACACTCTTGAAGCAGTGAACCAGATAAACCACTTCAACAACATTGTCACCGGCCCACTACGAGCTGCCCTTTGCACCCGGCTTCACTCCGTGCATGAATACAACATGGAATTTTACAGCAAGTTCGTCTTCAAGATAAGAGCGGATCCGTTTGACAATGAAGGGGTAGAGTTTCGTTGTGGAAGGACCACGTACAGGATCTCAATCGCTCAATTTGCGGCAATGGTCGGGTTGTACTCGGAAGAGGATGCTGGAGAGGAAAAGAACACCGGCGGTCTCCGCGAGATTCCAGAGAATCAATGCCAAGCTGCTTGGGTTCAAATCAGGGATGGCAACTATAACCCGAGCCGAACTAAGAGCACAATGTTGAGGGACTCTCTCTACCGCTACATCCACAGGGTCCTCAGCTACTCTCTCTGCCAGAGACACGATAGTGGTGGTGTTGTAGGGTTGCGTGATCTTCTAGTCCTCCATTGCATTCACAATAGTGTCAACCTCGATGTTCCACACCTGCTACTCCGTAACATGCACTTGAACCAACTTGCTACTCCCCCGACTCCTATCCTATTTGGAGGGTGGATTTACCGCCTTTTCAAACACTTTGTGCCAAGGATGCAGAGGCCCTTTCAAAAGGGACCGTGGTCGGGAAAAGTGGACATGGTCATTTGCCGCTCCATGAACTTGATCTATGAAGCGGGTGACGGGACGGTCAGTTTTCAAATAGTTCAAGGGCATGCATGGAACCTTCAGGAGGCTCTCGTCTTACACGCTCCACACATCCGTCCTCCTCCCCAGTACCACTACCAGCCCCAGGGTGATCCGTGTCAATCCTCCTCTCAAGGAGGTGGTTTTCCTAACTTTCAAAGATTACATGATTTATTGCAGGAAAACCTTATGTGCACTAGGAACACCTACAACATGGCCAGCAACACATACGCCCAGGTCGGAGTGATAGAAAGAAATATCTCCGACATGCAGGATGATATTGGAAACATCCGGGAGTATATGGCGGGCTACGGAGGGGATGATGATGATGAAGACGAGGACATGGATTGAGCGGGAGGAGTTGGAGGTAGCATCACACGGTTGGAGGTCTCACAGGTTAACCCCTTTATCTCATGAACAATTACATGGCCTGTGTGCCATTTGTTGAACAGTTTACTTCCCTTAACACTTTTTAAATTCTGCATTTTCTTTTCTTTTTAACTTGTGATGTGGATGATGAAACTTTGGTAAATTAGGATGTTTGTTATTATTTGGTGTGGTATTTATTAGTAAAACAGGTACCTACGGGGCTTAAAGCACTAAATGTTAGTGCTACTAAAGTCGGGACAGAAGAACCGAAAGCAGAAACCTGTTTTACATTTTTGCAGTTTGTCCACACGGGGTCGTGCCCAGCCGACACGCCCCCGTGTCCACCGCCCAGACCTGTTGTTTGTATAAATTATGCAGACTTTTGTCCAACACGGGATCGTGTTCACCAGACACGCCCCCGTGTCCACCCTCTGTAAGTTCTCGTTGCTGGCAATCTGACCACGGGGCCGTGTTCATCCAACACGGGGCCGTGTCCAGATGCCCAGTAACATAAAATTTTGTTTTTAACACACCGTTTACACATTCAATCAACCTAAAAAATTATTTTTGGGACACATTGAGGACAATGTGTAATTTAAGTGTGGGGGATGCTAAAACCTTGAATCTTGCAAGTCCTAATTACAAGCCTTACACAAAACTCTATTGGAACCGCTAAACACCCCAAATTTTTTTCAAAAAACTTTTCATTTTTTACTTGTCTTGGTTTAATTTGGGAATAACAAGTTCTAAAAAGGTTATATTTTTTATGAATTTACAACTGATAGCGTCGTGATAAAAAGAACCAACATAAGAAAAATATGAAACGGCATGACAAATCTAGTTAAAATTTGATTATATATACTTGATCACATTAAAAACCCATTCCGACAAAAAAGTGAGTTTTGAGCCTTTATTGAGCATATAAATACACATCTTTAAACTAAGTGCTCATCTTCCGTTTCTTGTGTGAATAGCCGCTTGGTTTCTTACGACTCTAGAACTTGCCATGACGATACATTCCCGGTCCTTACCAACTTAAACCCAAGTAAGTAAATGATGGAGGCATTAGGACTAACCCTTTTTCTTTCAAGGCCATTATTTTTCTTTTTTTTACCACCTATCCAAAATCCCCTAGTTAACCCCTTGAGCCTAAACCTTTTCATTTCTAAACCCACAAAACAAACACCATTTACCCACCAAAACATTTTTTTCATTTTAAACCCTTTATTTTAGTAAAAAGCTCGGTTTTCATCTGACATTCCTTATAAAAAAAATGATGATGAAGTCTAGCAATAAACAAACAAGTTCCTCAAAAGAAACTTTGTTTGAAAAATGCTTCATTGGAATAAAAAGTCACAAAAATAAAAAGTTTTATAAAAACCGACGCTTTTTATGCCTTTCGCCATTTTCTACTAACCACTAACCCAAAACCACCTCCCTTTAACCCAAGCCTAACCCTTCCCCAAAGTCCTCTTGATATTTACAAAGGTTAATAGTTAAAAAGGAGGAGGATTGATTGCTTGGCAAGCATATGGTAGAAGTAAGTTCCATGCCGGTCTCGAGTGTTTCACAAAAATACATCTTCGGCCAAGTGTTGAGTGATCTCCCGTGAGGTATGTGAACTTGTATATAAATGGAATTTTAAAGAGGCATGTTATGCCCAAATAAGTAATTTATCTTATGAAATGTTCTAAATAAATCATAACGAATAGGATTGTAAATAACATAAAAATAAAACCTAATAAAGATCTTGGAATCCCGACACTCAAGACAAGCCCAAAACTTCTCTTCTACCCATTCCATTTGGGTGAGTAAGCCACATAATAAAGAGTTTTGCTTGAGGACAAGCAAAGATTCAAGTGTGGGGCTATTTGATGTGTGTAAAATGCAACATATAAATTACATCAAATGAGGCATAAAACTAACCCTTTTTAGTACTAATGTTGGAAAAAGTGTGCTTTTGTCTCCCTTTTGTATTTTCAGGATTAAATGATCTCAAATGAACAAAAGAAGCAAAAATACAGCTAAATCTAACATAAATACAAGAAGAGGAATAAACATGGCATGCCCGACCCCTCGACAGCATCTTCTCAAACAAAAACAAGACATCAGAAGGCTGAACACGCCCCGGGCCCAGCGGACACGGGGGCGTGCCCAAGTGTCTGCAGAAAAGCAAAGTTGTAGAAGCTTCTATCTCCCAACACGGGGGCATGCCCAGCTCCACATGGCCGTGGTCAACGCTAAGATTCACAGAATCCAAGCAAATCTTGATAGTATAGATACGCTTCTGCACATGGGGCCGTGCCCATCGGACACGGGGGCGTGGTCAACTAATGCAGACAAACTGCATTTAATGAAGAAAGAGAAAGTGGATGGACACGGGGCCGTTCCCACTGGACATGGGGCCGTGTCCGGGCTTCTGTGCAGGCTATAAATAGAGGTGCTTGGTTCACTTCAAAGGCATCCCTTGGCAAACCACCTCTCTCACACTTCACCCACCCTCCACCACCATCACAACCCACATCCACCACCATCATCCATCGTAGAGTGTATGTAGTAGTCTCGGGATCCAAGATTGATAGTAAGAGTTCTTGACAATCAAAGGTCATGTTTGCCTAAGTCTCTTACATCACTTGGTGAAGACAAGCATTTAGTGTAATACTTTTGTTTTTTTATCTTTTCGTACTTTTTATTTGGTTATGTATTAATGACCTTAATAACTAGTTTCTTATGTTGAAGGTGAAACTTTCTTATCGTTTGTCTGTGGTGACTTGGCGTTATTTTACTGTCTATATAAAACAAAAGATTTACACCATTCATATCTCTACGGTCTATATAGAGATATGTTGGCTACCTGGTCGGGGGTTAAGGGAATAGTTTGGTAAGGTTCTTGCCTTGTTCAGTGTATAGATCCTGCAAGGACCTGGGTCAAGCTTAGTAGGACCTCCCTCAATACCCACTGGTATTGGATGGCGGGGGTGCGAATGGCTTGATCCCCTCATATGTAAACTACTATTAATACATTAACCCGGCTACTTGGGATTGTATCCCTGCTGACTCAAACCACTTAGCCGAGGGTAACGTCACCTTCAAAAGAGGGGCCTACCACATTACGCATTAATAACTTAATTAATTATCTTTCAATAATCCAATCCTTTAGGATTGTATCCTTGCTGACTCAAACTACTAGGTTGAGGGTAACGTCACCTTCAAAAGAGGGGCCTACTACTATACCTAAGATAATCTCTTAAAAAGTGCAAAAGTGCGGAAAACATCAAAGGTTACACTAAAGGTGAGTCGGATCCAAGTGATTCATCTTATCTATCTGTTTTTATTTTCAGCATTTTTAGTTTTTATTTTCATGTTTAAAACCTTTTTCAAAATTTTGATTTGATTAGACGTTGAGGATAAACCGGTACTAAAAGCTCTTGTGTCCTTGGACGACCTCGGTATCTTACCAACGCTATACGACGCTCACGATGGGTGCACTTGCCCATATGTGTGTTTAGTGTTAGTAAAATATCGTGTTTTATAAATTTAAAACTTGACTAAAGTGTTAAAGAGGGCTAAAAATATACCTAAAAATATATAACACACATCGCACATCAGTCAGCCTGATGTTGCACCTATTGATCTTGAGCCGATTCCTGATCCTGACCATGTTCTGTTTGAATCACCAGACATTACACCTCTCATACCTGACCCAGTTCCTGCACCTGTTGACCCTCCTTTTGTTGAGCCATTCATTCCTCCACCCGCACGTGCTGTTGATGCTCCTTTTCCCCCTATGGAGTCCGATGTCCTTCGCATTGATTTACCTATTGTTTTCCTACAGGACATTCCTGCACCTCGTCCAGGGGAATGTACTTCTGGTCAGCACCCGCGTGACGATCCTTTTGTTTCAGCAGCTTTTCCACCGATCCCTCAGTCTGCACCGTTTGCTCCTTTCACTTCTTCACCGTTGGACAAGCCATTCCGATGGTCCCTACCATACACTATGCCAGTTTCAGACCCTTATCATTCTTCACATCATGGAGGCTACACACGGGATGAGTTGCTCCTGTCACTTCAACTACAGTTTGAGGTTTTGAGTCGTAGAGTTTTGGAGCATGAGCTGATACCACGTCCTCCACCCTGTCTATACCAGTATATTTTTGATCCTCCACTGACTCCTTTTGCACTCTCACCTACAGCTCTTACACCTTTTCCAGAGTTTGATACTCGATTCCTTACCATCGAGCAGCAGATCAGTTACTTGCTTCAACGTGTCTTTGAGCTTGAGGAGGAGCTTGCGCATGTGCGCAACTTACTTTCCTTCCCTCCACCTCCTCCTCCACCATCAGCATGGTTGGTTTTTGGTTTTTTGCAGATTGCATTACTTTTGGTAAGAGCACCACTATCGAGCCGAGATTGTGAAGACTTTTGAAGAACACTTTTGACCACGTGTTTTTTGGTATATTGACAGACTTATTGGACAAGGGTAGTGTGACCCTGTGTCCCTTTTGATGTGATACACTTTATAGAAAATGTGATTGTGGTCGGTAAATAATGAAAGCTCAGTCGTCATGTTCTCACTAAACACGTTGTTGATCTACATGTTTGTGCTATAATTGTGATGTTATATGATTGCTTGCTATGACGATTGCTTATATACATATGTAAATACGCCTCCTAGGTCTTATCCGTTAAGTAGATGCTTATGTGCTTGTGTCCTTAATAAGACCTGACCTACCCGATCTTCTTCTTAGAAGATGTCGCCTTGAAGAAACACCGATACCAACAACTCTCTACCGACGACAGAGCCAGAACTATAAGAGCGCATCTCACAGGCCATCGCATAGAACGAGGCCCTTCGCTCCAAACACAACGGAGGTACCTCAGGAAATAACTCGCTCAACAGTAATGTTTAGTCACTTAAGATACATTACAAAACGTTTGGACATTTCCAAGTGTGCTTTGCTAATGCCTGGTGTAAATGATGTTGCTTATGTAGCAGGCTGCACCTACAAGCAGTTCTTGGGCTACAAGCCCCTGGATTTTGACGGCACTGGGGGTGCTGTAGCTTTTGTGCGTTGGGTTGAGAAGACGGATTCTGTTTTGCTATTGAGAAAATGTACTCCAGAGCAACAAGTCACGTACATATCTGGACTGTTTCTGGATGGGGCTCTGTCATGGTGGAACCTTCAGGTTCAGACGTTGGGTGAGGCTGTTGCGTATGCCTTGACGTGGGACGAACTGAAAGAGCTGATGCGTAAGAAGTATTGTTCGAGGGAAGAAATCAAGAAGTTGGAAACTGAATTTTGGAACTTGAAAATGGAAGGTTCAAAGATAGCTGAGTATGTGCAGAGATTCCATGATTTGTCTCATGTTGTCCCCTACATGGTAGAACCAGAGTTCAAATCTGGGGATTGGCACCTCAGATTCTGAGCATGGTGACAGCATTGAAGCCTCCAACAATTTCCGATGCTATCAACTTAAGTGTGGCGCTTACTGAAGAAGCGGTTAGACTGGGAAAATTTTCCACCTCGGAGGAGAAAAAGGAGACTCATGTGGAGCCATCTGGAGATAACAAGAGGAAGCTCGCAAATTTCAAGAAGGGTACTCGGGCGAATAACAAGAACAAGGCCAAAAAGGGAAAAGAGTACATGGGTATCCTACCTAAGTGCGACAATTGTCGACGTTATCATGTCGGCCGATGTAGATATGGAAAATGTGATAACTGTGGCAAAGTGGGGCATGTCAAGGAGACGTGTAGGCAATGTACTGAACGTGGAAATGGAGGTCAAGATGGTAGCGGAAATCACGGAAGAAACAACGACAACAACGACTATCAAGGCAGAAATGGTGACGATCAAAAACGTGGTCAAGGTTGTTTTAACTGTGGAGACAAAGGGCATTTCAGGAAATATTGCCCTAAAAACAATCAGGCACGTGGATGAAAGCTCAACAGCGGAGCTAGGGAAGCACGCCAGGATCCAAATGTGGTTATCGGTACATCCCATATTAGTAAACGTTATGCATCCGTGCTGTTTGATACTGTTGCCGATTTTAGCTTCGCATATCTAGAGTTTAAGAATATACTTGGTTTAGTAGTAAGTAGGTTAGATATCCCGCATTCGATAGAACCAGCTAATGGAAGCTAGTAGAAGCCAAAGGAGTGATTAGAGGCTGTGTTGTGGAGCTTGGAGGGCGTGAGTTTTCGATAGATCTTCTGCCAGTTGAACTGGGAAGCTTCGACGTCATAGTCGGGATGGATTGGCTGTCGAGTAATCATGTAGAGGTGGTTTGCCGCGAGAAGATTATCCGTATCCCAATGGCGAATGAAGAGATGACTATGATACTCGGGGAGAATCAAGATACGCTTCTACAGACTATTAGTTGTTTGAAGGCACGGAAGTTTTTGCGTAAAGGATGTGCTGCCCCTTAGCTCATGTCGTGGACAAAGGAGTCGAAGAACCGAAGCTCGAAAATATCCCTATGGTAAAGGAATATCCTGAAGTCTTCCCCGAAGCCTTGCCAGGATTACCTCCTCAACGACAAGTCGAGTTCCAAATTGACTAGGTTCCAGGCGCCGCGCCTGTAGCTAAGACACTTTATCGACTTACGCCTTTAGAGATGCAAGATTTGTCAACGCAACTTCAGGAAATGTTAGATAAGGGATTTATAAGACCAAGCTTCTCGCTTTAGGGAGCTCCAGTGTTGCACGTCGAAAAGAAAGGTGGTAACTTTTGAATGAGTATCGACTACCAAGAGCTGAACAAGTCAACCATCAAGAACCAGAATCCCATGCTGAGGATTAACGATTTATTTAACTAACTGCAAGGATCCAACTACTATTCTAAGATTGATCGTTGATCGAGTATCATTAGCTGTGAATTTAGGAAGAAAGTATACCAAGGTACAGTGAATCAACAAGTTGCTTTAAACATACGCTAATACTGTGTTTTATACACGATACACAAAATAGTTACACACAGAATACAGAACCTTGAGGGTTTAGGAATCATGCACTTAAGACCATCAGGAACTTATGTCGAGATCCATTAAAGGTCACCACGTAAGAACCACGTCTATTAACTCGGGAAAACACTATTATTTTGTCATGCAAGCTATTTTAGTTAACCGAACGGATAAAGTACTCGAATTTCTTTTCTTGAAATTCCCACTTTGGCATCTAATGAGTAGATTTTCCCATTCCTACTCCTCTTAATGGTTGTTGCATCATGACAATTTTCTTCATTTGAGCGAACACTTATTTGCGTCAGTACTTGATCATTTCATATGATACACATGCAATCGTTTGTCACGCATGTAGCTTCCCTTCTAATGATCGTTTTCGTCAAAGTTACAAATATTATTTTGTTATATCCGATTATTTCCTTGTGACTCGGATATTCTGCATTATTGTAAGTATCAACTCCATGATATTGAGACAACAAAACCTTCTTGAAATTCATTTCTTTTAAGTTACATACATGGTTTATCATTGTAACCATGCCAAACTCCCCTTGTAGATACATACATTTATTGTCAGATTACGCTGAGACCAAGTTCAATTGCTTGAACTTGTCCATTTCGCATATTCAATTCAAGACACCATATGATGTATTGAGAGCATCATATTCAAATTCATTTTTGCAAGCGTTTCATTTGTTCCGAGTCACAGTAGACCTGTTTGGTCTACGGCTCCATTAAATCGTTTGTTGGTTTTGACACCTTGTGTCACACCCCGACCACGTAAAACAACAAATCGTGGTGGAATCGTCGGGGAGTGTTGTAACAGAATCATTGTTACATAACACATGGAAATTTAAATGTTGTTTTATTGATTAAAAGAAGTTACAATGTCTTAACAACAAGGAAGCATAACATAATTAACTAGTCTTGCATATTTTATTGTCACTAAGGCCCGAGTCTGCCTATGTGTATCTTGATCAATCCTATGCATCATTTCCTGAAACACATGTTAAAAAAGGTACGTCAGCATAAAAAGCCTGTGAGATACATAGGTTTTATTGATTTAGGATTCATGACTTATAAGTTTAAAGAAAATGTTTAACAAAACTTAGTTATGGTCCTTGTAAAATGTTTTCTTTTATAAATTATACATAAGTGATAAGAAATCAGATGATATAAAAGAACAATGCATAATGAAATGAATAACTAAGTAAAAATGAGTTTGTATAAAATATGTTGTTTGTAAAACAACGTTTTATGAAGATATGATATAAGTGTAAAATGTATCATGTCTAACTTGAAATGGTTTAAATAACGCTACGATATGTAATACCATAAAAGCACTTATATATAGGAAGTACCAGCAGCGTATCCACCATGCTTTTATCATATTACACACGCCTCGTTATTTAAATCACTTACCAAACAAACTACCAATGTTAAAATGTTTATGTATTAAACAAATGTAATGTATAGTGAATAAAATCATTTATTGATTTAAAAGCATTTACTCAACCCTATAAGAAAGAAATGTACCAAACAATGCATTTGATAAATTATAATCAAAAGTTATGTTTTGTAAAATAATGCATGCTTTACTGATACAAACATCTATGCGGTATTGTGAAAATGCATACATTCAAGCCTTGAGACTGTGGCGACAAACCCTTAAACAAATTAAAGGTTTATCTAAATTATGCGTATCGAATTCGGTCATTCCTTCCATCCAAACAAACCTAGGATTTTAGGAACGGGAGTTGTCAATTCCTATGGTACCACTACCTACTAACGAACGGCGTGATCAATGTTAATGAATGTATTTTTATCCCATTTAAACAAACCAAATGTCATACCAAAATGTAAGCATGTTTTATGAAAATAATGTATTAAGTATGCAACAAATGAACATACATAGCATGAAATGAAATGTAAAACAATGCACAAAGTATGCACTAAATGGACATACATAGCGTGAAATGTAATGTAAAACAATGTACTAAGTATGCACTAAATGGACATACATAGTATAAAATGTAATGTAAAACAATGCACTAAGTATGCACTAAATGGACATACATAGCGTGAAATGTAATGTAAAACAATGTACTAAGTAAGCACTATATGGAAATACATAGCATAAAATGTAATGTAAAACAATGCACTAAGTATGCACTAAATGGACATACATAGCAAAAACATAATGAAATCATGTACTATAAGTGTACTAATGAACATAACAAGCATATGATATGAAAACATGGAAAGCACGAAAGTAACAAGTAGGCACATGTGTTTCACCCCAAAACGTTAGAAAAACAGTAAAAGAGGGTGCTTAGAAGTCTTGAACAACAACCAAGCAAAGCTAGAGGGATCACGGAAATCAAACGGCACCTTATATAGGTAACTATGTAAATAAACGGACCTAAATCGGAAGATCAGATAATGAGGTTTCGTAAACCAAATGAGTATATGAACTCATGTAATATTGTTTAACAAAACCTACATTCTAAAACGAAACCTATCCTAAGTGCTTATGACCCATTACGACCCGTTTAGGTAGCTTACGCTACTTTAACGCGTCGTTCGCGTAAAACGCGTTCGGACCGCCTAACTAGTCCTATGATAAGTAATATATGCCTTAACATGTCTAATAATGTTTCCTAATCAGTTAAGATGTCAAAAATTAGGTTACATATGTTTAAATTGAATTTATGCGCAAAAAGGGCATTTTGGTCATTTTCCTAAGGCATATAAACTACCTATCATACAACTAACTAAACGTAGTGACCATAAGGTATAACCTCGGAAGGTTATTCCCTATACAACTATGGTCACCTGAAACATATGTAAAAACAAAGTCAGCAAAGAAATGCTGGCGAATACAGAGGTTTTATAAGAGTATCGGATTCATGGGTAGTTTACATGTTGCAATTCCTTATTAAAGACCTTGTTTTGATAAGATTATAATATTGCAACCTAATTAACTAACTCAAATCAAGCGGGTTATAATTTATAAAACCTCGTAGCCATGATTCTTAACCCAAAAACATTTGTTTTAGTAAACCAAATTGTAAAACATCTCGTATTAACTCGTTAATAGAACTCGTATGGTTTATATCCTTTCGAAAACATCGTTAAGTGACATCGTTTCAAAATCGTTAACTTGTTTAGATCGTTTCCAAATCGTTTAACTCCTTTAAGTCGTTTAAATCATCCTCGTTTTAATTGTGAAAACTATTTTTGATCGTCTCGCTAATAATATTCACACCTATGTGACTCGACTATCTCGCTTCTCACATTAACAAACCACCAAAGGGTAAGTTAACAATCACATATTCAGTCGTTACCCACCTAACCCACACATAACCATGGGTGCAGTCTGGTAACGGGATTTGTCAGATCCTATGGTACCATAACCTAATACTGGTCGGTTTGGCCAAAATTAATAAATGTCATTCGTTATGTAACTACAACCAACAAGTTCGTTCACATTATCGAAATCGTTATTAGTTTAGTATAAACCATCTTAATCGTTTTTGAAACCATCGTTAAAATATCGAAATCGTTTTGATACATATGAATCACCCCAAAACAATTGAAAACAGTAAAATAGGGGAACTATGTACTCACATAGTTACCACAAAACATGTAAAAAGAGGGGATCTATGTACTCACCTTTGGGTGCGTTTTTATATGTTAACACAATCCCTCAAATTATTTATTTGTCCTAAATTAAATAAGAATGATTTAATAATAAAAAACCCACAAAAATACTTAAGTTTCTCCGATACTTAGAATTTTCACATAACTTTGAGATTTCTCGAAAAGTTATTATTTTTTATTATTTTGGTGTATTTATATATATATATATATATATATATATATATATATATATATATATATGAGTTCATATATATATTTTAAAAACTTTGCGACTTGAACGATTTTATTGGTGACCCTCATCATGTTATAAGCAATATATCTACGATTTGCGCGTCGTAATATGTATACTCAAATATAACATACTAATAATAGCGTAATACACATAATTTTTTTCAAGTATTAACATGTCATCATACACATATTATAAAACTCATAACACATTGTAACACATAAAATTAACCCATGAACAACCCATTATAGTGTATGTCGAAAAACACTTATTTCAGCGATTCGGTAACATTTTTGGGCATCGGAAGTCACGTATGACTAACCAAACACCAAGTAAACTTAATATAAGTTAAAATACTTATTTTTATATCAAAAATATCAGTTTACTTACTGATCTAAAACAGTTTTATAAAAATCCTCCGAAAAGCCGATTTTTAACCGTTTTACCGCATAGTTTTGCATCAAACGTTACCCTAACCATCCCAAATCGAAACGACTTGATATTTTAACATAACCCATGTTATTTACTGAATAAAATAGTGGTTATACTCATTATAGTGCAGGTCTAACATAAAGCACATAAATCATGCAAATTTCACATATTTTACCACTTTTTAAGCTATATGTACAACATGCAAAGCTATCAAACCTATGTCAAAGTTTCATGCCATTATAATATACCAAATAATGTTATTTTTAGTGTTTATAATCTGTTATAAAACATTTTTGTCATACAATCATTTTTTATCATTTCTTGAGCTTTAAATCAACAAGTATTCTCATGTACAAGTGTCTAAAGCACACTATCATAACATCAGCATTTTATATTAATCTAAATGCATCCAATATGCAACTTATTCATGTTTATTTATTGATGTATTTGAACATTTATCATATCATGCACAAATCAACAAACACTTGCATTTTAATTATCATTCAAGAACATGTAACAACTTAAAAATTCTCAAATATGTCTAATAAATTTTTGGCCATTTACATGTCAAAATACTAACATTATTCCAAAGTATAACTCATGATTAAATCACTTCTTTATATCTCTAACATACTTGTACATAATCTTGTTCATGCAAGCAACCATCCTAAACAAGTACTTATCAAGAAATCAAACTCAAAGCTCATACACACACACATATATATATATATATGTACGGTTATATACACACATATACACCACCATTTTTATTTTGTATCAAGACCTATTTCTTTTTAGATTTCAAGTTTGTGAAAAAATTCCAAGATTCAAGAGAAACTTCCAATCATCAAGAACAACCAAGAATCAAAAGTATGATTTAAACATAAACTTTATACCTACAAGATTCAGGTAAGTTTTTGATGAGATTTTGATGATATGAAGCTTGAAATCACTTGAAAGCACCTTGGAAACTCCTTTGGATCTTCACACCAACTTGAATTTAGCTTGGAATGGAGCTTGATTCTCAAGAATAAGGTTGAAGAAGATGATAATGGTGATGGTGGAGGGGTTATGGTTTTGGAGAGAGGAAGAGGGAGGAGATGGAGTGTAGTGTGAAGATATGAAGATCATGGTAGATTATAAATAAGATATGTGAAGATCTCATGCATCACACTTGTCCAAAAAAAATCAAGTAAAGATCAAAATGGATCCTAAAGGATTTTGGCAAGATTTTTGGTGGGGTCACCCCCATGTGACCGTGAATTCCAAAGGGGGGGGGGGGTTAAATGTAAATTTTAAATGGTAAGAATAGATAAAATAGGTATTTAACTGGATACCGTGTATTTTATCTAGCGTTTAAATCCCGGTTTATGGCGTTCTAAATTATTTTTATTATTCTATAAAAATAAACTCACCAAAATATTACTGAAATAAATTTCAGTTGCCGAGACTGGCTGCGTTGTCCGCGTTTTGCAGTATATGCACTGTGTTGCGCAGTAACACGCGGTACGCGCTTAAACTTGAAAAATGACGTTTTTAAGCGTTTTAATTTATTTTTCAACACGAACCTGATTAAAAATAAAATTTTAATCATAACAGATTATTTTTAGGGTTTAAATATTATCCGGGCGGTCACCAACGTTCGTTTCGCAGTTTTGTCGTAATTAGTTCTTTAGTTCAAATACACATGTTTTTTCCATACTGAATCCTTCGAAACTTATTTCTAAGTTATGTAAAGGGTATTTAAGATATGTTTGGCTTATGCCACAGTTCCGGAGTGTATGTCGTGTTAAACTGATTATGTTTACGTAACGGTTTATGATTTCACTTCCAGAACAGGTTTGAGAGTTCGGAATTGAACAATGATTGAAAACGTGCTAATGTCACAAATAATTAAACACATATTGAAATTGAAACATCATATTTTATTAAATACAAAGTTGTTCGGAACAGTACAAGGGTTAAAATGCACAGATGTCACATATAACCATCGTGATTACGCTCACGTTGCGAAGTTCAAACGAACTTCGTGTTGACCATAAACCGGTCAAAGCTGAAAGTCAAACACTTGATTGACTTTCACGCTTAAAATGCGTAAAAGAACGAAAGAATACTTACAAAAGGTCCAAGAAATGGAAGTTTGATCTGAAAATTCTCAGGTATGAACTGTATAACTTCAACTTAGAGAACAAAATCAGATCAAGGTGTGGGTTGAAGGCAAATGGGGTTGGGTATTTATAGATTTCGGGTAGCCATTAGGATCGTTCCTTGAAAAACGAGCTTTGATCTTGGCCTTACACTTGCACCCACTGATTTGTAATACCATGGGAACCCCTAAATGAGCCCATAGAATGTTCAAAACCATTTGCAAACATGGGGAACAACTGGAACAAGCTGGAAATTGATTTTTGCTGATCTGGGAGTTTTAGGCGGGCCGCGTAAGAGTTAAGGGAGTCTTACGCCCCCCCCCCCCCCCCCCCGAGCTGATTTTGGCAGATTGTCAAGTTTAGTCCCTGCAGGTGTAAAACTTGGTTTTTGATGCATTTTTGACGCGTTTAAGCCCCGTTAACCTCATTTCAAGGCTCTATAATGAAGTTAAAGTATAGGGAAAATGAAACATGCTCAAAAATATCTCGGATATTGGTTCGTTTGGCCGTACGGTTGCGTTGTTCGGTTAATTACGACGAAACACGAACGGACGCGAAAGACGATCCAAATTACGCGACGAATGGAATTTTATCAAGCCAATAACTAAAATAAAATAATTTAATAATTACATAAATTTTTGGATGTCCGGATGTATTCAGAATGTAAGATATGCGCGAAAATGCAAACTTATGCACTTTTTGACGCTTTTAGTCCTTGAATGACCAAAAAGTTTATTTTAACATACCGAACCACTCAAAGCCTATTTCTAACCTATGTAAAGGATATTTAGGGTATGTTTAACAGTATGAATCGGCATACTTTCGCAGTTTGTCGAAATTAGTCCATGTAAGCGAATAAACTTGATTTTACCATACCAAAGCCTTCAAAACTTATTTCTAAGTTATGTAAAGGTTATTTAAGGTATGTTAAGCCCATGTCACTATTCTGGAGTGTTTGTCATGTTAAATTGATTACGTTTGTGTAGGAACGGTTTTAACTCCGAAACGATTGCGAAATGAACGTGAAACGTGCGGAATCCGTACACGAACGTGACCTAACACACGTGACGTAATATAAACGTGATTCTATTATAAATCTGATATTGTACAGCACCTTGAATCACAATGACAACACTTTCTCTCTCTAGATTCTCTCTCTAGATCTAGAAAGCTCCAAAATGACAAATGTAGCAAAAGTCCCTAATCTATGACATAATCTTCTATTTATAGTCCAAGGCATTTAATGAGATTTCTCATTATTACAATTATGCCACCTTGCCTTTTTGTCTAGCTATCACTAATATAACGACTCGTTTTCTTCTATTTCTTGCTACTGCTCGGATTGACGAAGGCTATAGACATAAATGCACTAACAGACTCCCCCTTGGATATTGCCGTAGTCAATCTCGATCATTGAGTCAAACTTATAGCGTCTTCTTTTTCTCTCTCTTAGTCTTCTTGAACAGAATCCCGGTGGATCTGTCTTCAGCTTCAGCTTCTCCTTTCTGTAGACTCTTTTCTTCATCAGGCTCCCCCTTTCGTCAAGCTTCCGTGCTCTGGGATCGACACCTTGCTTTTCGTATACAAGCTCCTTTAGGATAGTTACATGACTCCTTGAATCCACGCTTCCTTTTGCGTTGAGCTCGTCTTCAGACTCCCCCTTAGACTCGGCTTCTGGGATCGTAGTCTGGAATCTCATCTGCAATCACTCAAACATTTATAAGTAACAGCATTTCAAATTTCAACTATTCAGGAATTGTAACCTGGCTCACTCAAACATTCTAAACAAACAATTTTCATGAATTTGGCAGTTTCATCGAATTGAATCGGAAACTAACACTTATAACAATATAAGCATCCAACTCCCCCACAGTTAATCATCCAAGTCCAACTTAATGACCTTGGAGATATCACAAACTGTTTTTGAATTTTTTTAATTTTAAAACTTCAAGTTTCAAATGAATGAACTTGTTTTATTTTCAGAAACACGATCAGCTTACTTAGATTTTGAAACTCAGCACTCAGACATCGGTTGTCGAAAATAAAGCAGAATAAAAAATCTTTTTGTATTTTCTGAAAATATAAAGCAATAAAGAAATATGTACAACCATATATACAGACAATATTTTTGTTTGAGTTTGCGTCAGAGGATCATATCAGTTTTTTGACAAATCACAAGTACCATTGAGCTTAGTTACACAATAAGAATTAAACAATTCACTTAGATTGTCGATATATTGGTCCACTTTAAATTCTCACACAATTTTCAATCTGTCCAGGATACGAATTAAGTGTTTTAGAGACTTAAACTTATACGTGTGTCCCACCTCTTGAATATACTCCCGTATCCAGATCCCAATATTCAGTCTTACAGGTAATTATGACACAAATGATATCTGTAAGGGGTTAATAAATTATGAAGAATCATGAGAGCTCAGGTCAGAACTACCGTTCAGCAGAGAGATCATGACTCAACTTGAGTGTGTCCCCTTTAGAGGATCTTTTTTACAACAGCATTGCTAAGCAATTTTATTGTCTTATCATATATGCTGAGGGTGATGCTATGTTTCAAGCATTTGCGGAAAGTATTATTCGAGGACTAGGTCAGAACTTCCATTCAGCAGAAGTCCCGGAATAATACCCCAGATATCACTGAGTATAAAGACCTAGTATATCAGAAAAAGGAATCTTTCAAACGAAATTTCAGGGGTTGCCTATATATCCAAGTAGTGTTCCCCACGAAATAAGTAAGTAAAGATTTAGGTTTATATCCCGAACAAATCTACTAAATGTGCAAAAACCTATCGGCACATCATCAGTGAGACTGTTTAACATTATTTAATCATTACAATTCTTTAGCATACTGTAACTGTCTACTGATGTACTATCATTTCCTCTTTTTACGCAAAAACTCAATTTTTGAATTTTATCATGTTTTTGGCTTTTTCAAATTTTCAAATGTTTTTGTATTTTCTAACAATATTACTCCCCCTGAAATGCAAAACCATTTAAAGAAAATTTGACAACCAACACTGATAGCTTTGTCTCGCCATCCATTTTCTGCTTATCGTGTACCAAATTACAAAAAATATAACATTCTATATAGCACAGTTAGCAGAAAAACTAACGTAAAGTACCCCCATGATTTACAACACATTGATTTTTACAGTTTGAAAACCGTTTTTCAACCTGATGAAAGTAATCATGTTTGTTCAGCCGTGAGGGTTTCGGCGTATTCAATCAACACATATTGTTATATTTTTGAATATTTGACAAAAATTACAAACAAACATATTTTTGGTTTTTCAAAGTTTTTCAATTTTTAGGGTTTTTCAAATATTGTTTATTTATTTACAGAAAACATATAAACTTCCTGTTTCAACCAACACAGGATCCAGCAGCCTCCTCTCCTTGTTGTGCCAGGCTGCTCCAACCTCCATTCTCACAATCTTCAGATTTGTTGAGCACCTGCACATTCAGACTACTTGATTACTTGAACAATTTAGCCCAGGTCTGTTGAACCTTAGGCATTTCAACACAATAATTTTCATTCAATGCTGGAAATTCTTTGTCATTTTTCACAAAAACTTTCTCAATTTTAACTTCAACTTTCTCATCTTTTACCAAATCAACATGTTTCTTAACACTCCATGTTTGACCTTTTGGTGTTCCTCGTTTGTAAAAATGTGAAACTTTTTGAACATTTTGATTTTGAACAACAACTCTTGGTTTCCAAAACTCTTGAGGTTTTGTCATATCAACAGTTGTTTTACAACTTTGTGTTGTTCTAAATTTGGGTGTGTGAGAATTCCAGATCTGTCTAGAATCGAATCTATTCGGATCTGATTTCCAGTTTTGATTCGAAGCAAACTTGTTTGTGTTGTACCTCCAAGTTTGTTTTGAGTCAAATCTGGTTGACCTTTGTCTCACATTCTCAGATTTTTGTTTCTCAGCATCAATCTTCTTTTAATCAACATCCACAGATTTTAGATTAGAACACTTGCGTGCAAGATGTCCTTTTTGATCACATTTGAAACATGTTCTCATGGACACATCTTTGACCTGTGGTTGTTGCTTTTTCTTTTTAGCAAAGAACTCATCATTAGACTGTCTTATTTTGAGTTCTTTTTCTTCTTCTAAACTGCCTCCTTGAACAAAAGTCATTTTTGTCTGAAAATTCGGCGTCTCATTTTTGTTTCGATTTTGTTGCTTCTTATAACCCAAACCAGCCTTCATGTTCTTCTTTTTGAAACCAGGTTTGTTATACGAACCTTTATGACTCTTACCAGCAAACTTTGAAATCTCAGACTTCTCAATCTCAACCATTTTGAAAACTTTATCAACCTTTTCTGAAATCACATTCTGAATCGGGAATACAACATCTAAGAACAATTTGTCTGATCCAATCATGGTATAAACCAATCCTTTTGAATCATGATTCAAATTTTTCTCAGATTTTATGTTTTTCAGATATTCATCATGAAGATTTCCTTCATCTTCATCCTGTGATTCAGATTTACCTGTATCAACTGACTCTTCTTTCAACACACTTTCAACGACTTTACCTACCATGCTGGACCGTTCTACGACCTTGAAACGTCAGTTAAGGCAGTTCATCTTTCAATATGAAGGCGGAATCAACATAAACAAAGTCATAACAGCTAGTTTCCTTTTAATCTTTCTTTTCTAATTGATTTACGTGCTTGTACAATGTTTTCTGATACAAATCCGGCAGCACTTCGTTTCACACACAATGACCTACTCACTTACAAATGAACCACACATCACCTATATATAGCATGTTGATTTCGCTTGAGTCAGTTCAAGCTAAATCATGATTTCGCTTGAGTCAGTTCAAGCTAAATCATGATTTCCCTTGAACCCATTTCAAGCTAAATCATGATTTCCCTTGAACCATTTCAAGCTAAATCATGATTTCCCTTGAACCATTTCAAGCTAAATCTTCTGTGTTGATTTAGCTTGAAACACACATAAACCCTTTCAAGCGAAATACACAAGTTTAAACATATAAAACCCTAATGTGTGTTCATTCAAACTATCTAGACACAAGACTTGATTAAGACGTAATCAGCAGACATTCAATGCACCAACAGACTCCCCCTTGGATGTTGATGAAGTCTTTGGCTTCAAGTCTTTGTCTTTATCATTCTTCAAAACATTGTAAAAAAACTCTCTTCAATCTTTTTCTGCAAACTTTAAACTTCAATCTTCCCTTTGACCGTTGATCCAGACTCCCCCTTTCACAGACTCCCCCTCTCGATATGCTAGAATCTGAGATATCTGGTTCAAGCTTTGACAGTTAGCTTCCGTTGGGAATAATGAAGTCCAATCCTGTTTAACCTGCACATCTTCTACTTCAACATAAGTTTCACAAATTTATAACAGTTAGATTTAAGAAACTTACTGGTAGAAATCATTCATTCATCAAACATACTAGTTACATCAAGTTCAAATAAATGACCTTGATTAACTAACCCCTCAAATTTTCAAAACAATTTAATATGACATTCAAAGTTTTCAACATATTCTCCCAATCCTGTTCATCATGTTTAGCACTTCGAATTTTGAAACTCAACTCTTCAACATCAGTTGTCGAAAATCTTTTTGGATTTTGATTTTAAAGAAATGCAGTAAAGAAATATATAAAGAAATATATACAAACAACGTTTTTGTGAGTTTGTGTAAGAGGATCATATCAGATTATGAGACAAATCACAAGCACCGTTAAGCTTTAATCATTTTAAGTTCTAAACGATTCACTTAGATTGTCAGTATACTAGTCCACTTAAATTTTCACACAAAGTTCAACTGCTTCGAGATACGAGTTTAATGTCTTAGATACTTAAACTTAATCACGTGTCCCACCTCAGAATATACTCTCGTATCCAGATCCCAATATTCAGTCTTACAGGTAATTATAACACAAATGATATCTGTAAGGGGTTAATAATTTATGAAGAATCATGAGAGCTCAGGTCAGAACCATCGTTCAGCAGAGAGATCATGACTCAACTTTCGGTGTGTCCCCTTTAGAGGATCTTTTTTACAACAGCATTGCTAAGCAATTTTATTGTCTTATCATTTATGCTGAGGGTGATGCTATGTTTCAAGCATTTGCAGAAAGTATTATTCGAGGACTAGGTCAGAACTACCGTTCAGCAGAAGTCCCGGAATAATACCCCAGACATCATTGAGTATAAAAACCTAGTATATCAGAATACGAGACCTTTCAAACAAGATTTCAGGGGTTACCCATATATCCGAGAGATGTTACCCACGATATAAGCAAGTTTGAAATTTAGGTTTATATCTCGTCACAATCTACTAAATGTGCAAAAACCTACTGACACAACATCAGTGAGATCGTTTATCACATTTGACATTTCATATCTTTAGCATGCTGTGATAGTCCACTGATTTACTATCATTTCCTCTTTTTCACAACAAACTCATTTTTGTTTTTTTTTTAATGTTTTTGAAATTTTCTAATTTTTTAAAATTTTTCTCCCCCTAAAATCAAAATATGTTTCAATTTTGATTTTCTGAGAAAATTTGAAAACAAACTATACAAGAAACATGACAAACTGATATCAAATTGCTTCAATTCGCCATTCACTCAGCTTAAACAATCAGATCTCCCCCTGACAACAAACTATTTTCCCATTATGATTTCAAAACACTTAAGTTTGTTTTAATCAAATGATTTTTCCGGAAAATTAGTTTTGTTTGTCTTTTCACAAACTCGGGGTTCTTTCATCACATTGTTCTTTTTCAACCATTTTAAAGAATTAACAATTAAGACCCTTGACAACAACAAACACTTGTAGAAAATCAAGTACAACTTAATGTCCCTGATTTACCACATGTAAATCGAAATATCACAGTTACCATCCTGTGAATTTCTCAAGAATGATGCCGATACCTACTTCATGCTTACCAACCTGGAAGCTCCGGCAAGTCAGGTTTTCTATTTGAAAAGATTCACCCAAGCCTGGTCAGCCTTAGGTGATTTTGAATTCTTGTTCAACAATGATGGAAAATTTGCATCATCCATTGTTAAACCTGAATTCTTAGATTTTACCTCAACACTAGGCTCTTCTGGCTTTGATGAACCAGAATCATTGCCTGATCGTGGCTTGTCTGACTTTGAGAAGTCAGATTCATTGCCTGATGGTGGCTTGTCTGACTTTGACACATCAGATTTATCGCCGACCATTTTCTTCTTCTTCTTTTCTTCTTTCGTCCTCAGATTTGTATCCGATGAATTCATCTTGCTTGACTTTGCAATTGAGTTAATTGATTCATCAGAACTCTTATTCAATCTGTCCGGTGAACCCGAAGACAAAATTTTCTCGAGATACTCTCTCGCCTTCTTCCTTTTCTTTCGCAATCTGTCTTTCTGCCCCTGAGAAAGCTTCACTTTCTTTTCTTGAACTTTAGGTTCTTGAACCTTCTGTTCTTTGGGCTTGACGTTGATTGGTTTCTTTGCCAATTTCTGAAAATCAGCCCTCGATCGTGCCTTTGATCTCATTGGGCAATCTCTGGCAATGTGTCCTCTGATTTGGCATTCATAGCACCTTCTTGTTTCGAATCTCTGACTTTGGCAGTTAACAGCAATGTGTCCTTGATAGCCACAAGTGTAACACACTCTGTTATCATACCTCTCATTACTTTCATACCAAACACCTTCTTCATACCACACACTTAGATCAAAGCATTGACTTGCCTTGTGGTAATCATGTCTCCTCTTGTATCCTTGATTTGGCATTTGAGCACTGTGATCAAACCTGCACCACTTATTACCAACATTTTGTGAGTTTTCATTTTTAGATTTTTGTGATTTTTGATAATGATTGGATGACTTATCTGATGAGCTTTTATTTTCATTTTTAGGATTTTTCAAATTTTTATCTTTTTGTTTCTGTTCTACAATCTTCTTAACAGGTTTTTGTTTAGAACATTCACCTGTTTCAGTGGATTGCAAAACAGTATTTTTAAATTTTTCTTGTAAATCTAAAAATATTTTTCTTTTCTTTTCTTTTTCATCATCAGATATTTCATCACAAACTTCAATTTTGACTTTGTCAAAATTTGTGACATTGTCACTTATTGGAACAGAATTGATCGGTTTTGGACAAACATGTGAAGTAGAATTCACAAAACCTTTCAATTTATTCTCAAGCTCGTTAATTTTAATCCGAGCTTTTTTAGCTTCTTTTTCAAGCTGAATGATTTTAGCAAGATGAGAATTGATTTCAATTTGTTTTTCAAGATTATCTTTACCAAAAATATCTCTCTCATCTTCTAAAATCTTGATTTGATTTTGAAAATCTTTTTCTTTTTCTTTTAACGCTTCATTTTCCAATTTTATCCAAGAAACATTTTCATTTTCAATTTTAATTTTTCCAAAATCTTTTTCTTTTTCTTTCAAATTGTTAATTTCCAATGTCAAACTATCCAAACTACTCAACAGTTTGTCATTTTGTGACTTCAATTTCTCACAATTTTCCTGCAAAACAAGAATCTGTTTATCATCAGATTGCTTCTCATCCTTCATCTTTTTGACTTCCAATGTCAAACTTTCCGTATCCTTCAATAGTTTGTCATTGTCAGCTTCAATTTTATCACATTTTGAACACCCAACTTCACTTTTCGAAGTTTCATCCTTCTTTGATTCTTCATTCTTTGTCGTTTCATTTTCACATCTTTTGATTATTTCAAGAAACACATCCAAACTTATATTTTCTGATTTTCTTTCTATTTCATCTATTAACTCTTTCTTTTTCTTTTTCTCTTCTTCATCTCCCCACCATTTCTTTTGCCAATAATCATCCTCTTCTTTGTACTCCTTGATTATGGCTTCGATATCAAGTGTACTATCATCGATCGCAATATTTCCATACTCATCAAGATAACACTCTCTGTCCGGATCCCATCTATTTGCTCTCCTTGCTTCCAGAAAGATACGAGATATTCTAATTATTTTGTTTTCAGCAATCATTTTCCTGTATCGATATTTCTGCTCTTCAGTTCGATCGTCTTTCCACGGAATAGGTTCGGAATTTGCCATCTTTTTATGTCCTTGAATTACCTCGAAATCACCTGCAAACAAAACAAACAAACAGTTTAAAAACGAAGTGAATATGTGAAAGTATATGATGTGACACAAAAAGACAAAACTGTTGTTTGATCGGATAACTAATCAATGTATTGCACTAAACAACAAAAACTTATGATTGCTGATCGAGTGGCGTGTTGTCCTTTCAACGATGAAATATAATCTTTCTAAACTTATCACATCAATTCACAATGTGCCGACAATTTTATTTTCGATAATCTCAAACACACAAACTCAATTCTTGTTTCGAGATTCACTTGATTGGACCTCAAATGTTGGACAACATCAATAGTCACATGCACATATGACTAAATCTCGTGAATACAACAAGTGGCAGACAACTCTTTAAGTCACAATTCAATTTCACATGTATTCAAGCAACCTTTGACTTTTGATTAATGAACTGACAACACTTAATGTTCCCAACTTTAAATCTCCGGTTTTCATTTACAAAGTTCAACAGTCTCAAATTAATACTTCACATGGGTCGGCAACTATTTAATTTTGATTTTAATATTGATTGAACCGAGACACTTATGTGGTCAGAATTATCACGTGAACTGCTATGTAATCAAACTTAAAATACTTGTTTAATCGAGAAACACATGCAATGTACTGACACAATCAAAGTAATGACACAACAACTGTTATGTTCACGTTTAATCAAAAACAGTTCAAGCGATCAACTCAAGCGAAATCCTCAGAATACAAGTACAACAATTCAAGCGAAATCCAGCCAATCAATTTCGCTTCAACTGTTCAAGCGAAAACCTTTGTTCTTCAAGCGAAATCGACAGACAAAATCAAGTTTCAAGCGAAATCTTCAATATATTTCAAGCGAAATCTGCTGATGTCATTTTTTACGAACAATTTTCAAGCGAAATCTTAATTTTTTATATGAATTCGATCGATTTTAAGTCCAAATCTTTCAAGGATTAGTTATCACACTAATACGCTTGTTATGTGTCAAATTCAGGTCATTTTCACCGCTGAAATATGTTCAAATCAGAAAAGTAAGATAAGAAGTGAGTAGAGATAAGAAAATCCGGTAATATCAAGCTGCTATGGTATGAACTCCTCGTCCTGAGCTCTGATACCACTTGTTGGACCGTTCTACGACCTTGAAACGTCAGTTAAGGCAGTTCATCTTTGAATATGAAGGCGGAATCAACATAAACAAAGTCATAACAGCTAGTTTCCTTTTAATCTTTCTTTTCTGATTGATTTACGTGCTTGTACAATGTTTTCTGATACAAATCCGGCAGCACTGCGTTTCACACACAATGACCTACTCACTTACAAATGAACCACACATCACCTCTATATAGCATGTTGATTTCGCTTGAGTCAGTTCAAGCTAAATCATGATTTCGCTTGAGTCAGTTCAAGCTAAATCATGATTTCCCTTGAACCCATTTCAAGCTAAATCATGATTTCCCTTGAACCATTTCAAGCTAAATCATTATTTCCCTTGAACCATTTCAAGCTAAATCTTCTGTGTTGATTTAGCTTGAAACACACATAAACCCTTTCAAGCGAAATACACAAGTTTAAACATATAAAACCCTAATGTGTGTTCATTCAAACTATCTAGACACAAGACTTGATTAAGACATAATCAGCAAACATTCAATGCACCAACATACCACCTCTGAATCATGAGACTCATCAGATTTGGAATAGGTTATGTCAATGTTGTCTGGCAATTGGTCTACCATGTTTAATGTCACACCCCGACCGCGTAAAACAACAAATCGCGGCGGAAACATCGGGGCGTGTTGCGACAGAATTAATTGTTTCAAATCCATGGCAAACAAAGTTGTATTTTATTTATAAACAAAGGTGTTACATTGTTTCAAACAGGAAATTTAAGAGTTCAGAACATAATTAAACATAGTCTATCTTCTTTTAAAGTCTCTAAGGCACAGGTCCGCCCTAGTATCATGATCAACATCCTATGGAAAAGCTCCTGAAAACACATGTGAAAATAGGTACGTCAGCATAAAAATGCCTGTGAGATACATAGGTTTGTGAAAATAAGATTCATGACTTGTGTTTGAGAAAATATTTCGTCATGAACCTTGTAATTTGATTTGTTTTGTAAATCACTTGAAAAATGATAAGATCAGATGATATGTATAAATAAGATAATAGTGTATGGTTAAATGGATAACCATTGTAAACTGAGTTTGTATAAGATAAGTTGTTTGTAAAACAATGTATTGTGAAAAGTATGTTATTTGTATGAAATGTTCTATGTATAAAACTGAAATGATTCAAATAACGCTACGATATATAATACCATACAAACACTTATATATAGGAAGTACCAGCGGCGTATCCACCATGCTTGTATCATATTACACACGCATCGTTACTTAATCACTTAATCAAACCAAACCAAATAATGTAAAATGTTCATGTCAAGATGTAAATCATGTAAAAATGTCTATGTCAAATATCCAAGTCAAATGTCTATGTTTAAACCAATAGTCAAAAGTCCTTGTATAAACCATGTCAAATGTTGATAGTCCAAAAGTAGTCAAGTAATGTATAACCAAAATGATATGTATGGTAAGTAAAATAAGACTACTTAAACCATAAGTAAAAATGTACAAAACAAGGTATTTTGATTATATCAAAAAGTTATGTTTTGTAAAGTGATGCATGACACATTGATACGAACATTTATGTGGTAAGTTAACGCATACATTCAAGCCTTGAGACAGTCAGATAACCCTTTCAGTCAAGGTTATCAAAAGAATTGTATTCGGATTCAGTCATTCCTTACATCCAAACAAACCCGGGATGTCAGGAATGGGATTTGTCAAGTCCTATGGTACCACTACTTACTCCCGAACGGCGTAGCAAATGTTAATGAACGTTATAAAGACCCGTTTGTGCAAACCAAATGTCATAGCAGTTGTATACATGTCATATGAAAACAATGCACTAAGTATGCTAAGTCAACATACATAGCAGAAAAGTCATGTAAATCAATGTGCTTAGCATGTTATCAGTCAACATACATAGCAGAAAAGTCATGTAAATCAATGTGCTTAGCATGTTATCAGTCAAAATACATAGCAGAAAAGTAATGAAATCATGTACTATAATGTACTAACAAACATAGTCGGTATATGATGTGAAAACAGGAAAGCATGAAAGTAACAAGTAGGCACATGTGTTCCACCCCAAAACAGTTTGGAAAACAGTAAAAGAGGGGTCTATGTACTCACTTGAGATTGCTCAGTTGTCAAAAGATAACCACCAAGTAATGCTATAGATCTCGGAATATCAAACGGCACCTAATATAGGTAACTATGTTAATAACCCGGACCTAAATCGGAAGATTGGATAGAATGAGGTTTCGTAAACCAAACGAGTGTAGAGACTCGTGTCATTTGGTTTAACAAAGCCTACATACTAAATGAAACTTAACATAATTGTTTACGACCCAATACGACCCGTTTAGGAAGCTTATGCTACTTTAACGCGTCGTGCGCGTGAAACGCGTTCGGACCGCCTAACTAGCCCTATGACAAGTGTTATATGCCTAAACATGTTACATAATCAGTTACGTGACAAAAGTTTAGGTTACATATGCTAAATTACCAATTATGTATGAAAAGGGTATTCTGGTAATTTACCTAAGGTATATAAACTACCTATCATGCAACTACTTAAACGATGTGACCATAGGGTATAACCTCGGAAGGTTATTCCCTACCTACTATGGTCACCTACTGCGTTTGGTCGGATCCTAATGATCGACCAAACTGGGTCGGGTTCGAGGTATAAGCGATTTATTAGATCGCTTATCCTACGACCCTAGACAACGTGGTAATCAGTAGGCATAGTCCCAAGGGACTATGACCATCGTGATTACAATCACGTTGCGAAGTTCAAACGAACTTCGCATTGACCATTACTGGTCAACGCTGAAAGTCAAACAAAGTTTGACTTTCTGACTCGAAAAGCAGTAAAAATAAGGAAAAGAACGAAAGAATACTTACGAAGGGTCCCCGAATGCTAACCCAGATCGAAATAGCTCAGGTATGAAACGAAGGTTCCAACTTAGAGCTTTCTTGATCAGATTTGTGGGTTTTGAACAAATGGGGGGTGGGTATTTATAGGAAAAGTAGAGCCGTTAGGATCGTTTCTTGAATATCGTGCCACGATCCGAGCCGTACACTTGTCACAAAGTTGTGGTGGCTCAATTTGCCACCTACCATAAGGTTTTGACATGTGGAAGTGGGATTAGGAGTGCAAAACAGCTGCAACCAGCTGTTTAATACATTTAATCTGGTCTGATAGTGGGAAGCGGCCCGCTTCAGGATCAGCCAAAGACAATGCGGGCCGCATGGCCCTTCTGATCTGCACATATGTTTGAAAAATGACAGTTTCAGTCCCTGCACGTGTTTAAGGCCATTTCCGACACTTCTAAGGCCCGTAAAGCCAACTTTAAGGCCCTAAAATGTTGCCTAAACATTGTGGACTTGAAACATGTTAAAAAATATGTCGGATGATGGTTCGTTTGGCCGTACGAACGCGATGTTCGCTTAATTACGACGAAATGCGCACAAGCGCGAAAAACGATCCAAATGACGCAACGAATGGATTTTTCTTAAGGCGAACACTAAAATATAATGTAGTCATGCTTTCATAAATTTTTGGATGTCCAGATGTATTCAGAACGTAAGTTATGCGCGAAAATGCAAACTTGTGCACTTTTTGACACTTTTAGTCCCTGAATGTCCCAAAAGTTTATTTTAGCACACCAAACCCCTCAAAGCCTATTTCTAAGCTATGTAAAGGATATTTAAGGTGTGTTTAACTTATGGTCATGTTCCGGAATGTTCATTACAGTTCAAATTGACATACTTTCGCAGTTTGTCATATTTAGTCCCTGTAAGCTAATTAACTTGTTTTTGCCATACCAAAGCCTTCAAAACTTATTTCTAAGTTATGTAAAGGTTATTTAAGGTATGTTGAGTATATGTTGATGTTCCGGAGTATTTCTCGCATTAAACTGAGTACGTTTACGCACTAGTTTGCGTATAACTCTCCAGAAAGCGATGTAGAGTTTGAAATTACATAAAAGTCAAAACATGAAAAATGTAAAACATAACAAAACAAAAATTGTGATCAAATAACATTGTTTTATTGATAAAAGAACTATTCATAGTGATTACAAGCACAGTTGTTACAGTCTCCCCTACTTGTGGAAATTTCGTCCCGAAATTTATTTAGAGGAAACTTGTGGAAAAAGATGTGGATATTTCGCCTTCATTTGATCTTCGCGTTCCCAAGTAAACTCAGGTCCACGTTTAGCTTCCCAGCGAACTTTGACCAAAGGAATGCGCTTGCGTTTAAGCCACTTGACTTCACGTTCCATGATTTCCACTGGTCTCTCAACAAATTTCAGTGTTTTGCCAACACGAATTTCGTCAAGCGGTATGGAGAAGTTCTCATCAGCTGTACACTTCTTGAGATTGGACACGTGAAAAGTTGGATGAACATTTCCCAGTTCCGGAGGTAACTCAAGTCTGTAGGCTACCTTTCCGATTCTTTCGACGATCTTGAATGGTCCAACGTATCTAGGTGCAAGTTTTCCTTTCTTTCCAAATCTGATCACACCTTTCCAAGGTGAGACCTTAAGTAATACTCGATCACCGACTTGAAATTCAAAGGCTTTGCGTTTTGGGTCCGCGTAAATCTTCTGACGGTTTCTAGCTGCCTGAAGGTTATCACGAACTTTCTTGACCTTGTCAGTTGTCTCTAAAATGAGGGCAGGTCCAGTAAGTTGAGCCTCGCCAATCTCATTCCAGCAGACTGGTGAACGACATTTTCGACCATAGAGAGCTTCGAAAGGAGCCATTCCGATGCTAGTGTGATAACTGTTGTTGTAGGAGAATTCAATCAATTTAAGATGTGAATCCCAGCTACCACCAAAATCGATCACACAAGCTCTTAGCATATCCTCCAGAGTCTGGATTGTTCTCTCAGATTGACCATCCGTTTGCGGATGATAAGCTGTGCTCAGATTAAGTTGGGTTCCCATAGCAGATTGCATGGTTCTCCAAAAATGAGAAGTGAAACGAGCATCTCTGTCAGAAATGATGTTCAAAGGAACACCATGTCGAGCCACAATTTCATCTACATAGATTTGAGCAAGTCTGTCAGTAGGAAAATCCTCGCGGATTGGCAAGAAATGTGCTGACTTTGTAAGACGATCAACGACTACCCAGATGGCATCATGACCTTTCTTTGTGCGCGGGAGTTTGGTAACAAGATCCATAGTAATGTTTTCCCATTTCCAAACTGGGATCTCTGGTTGTTCCAATAAACCCGAAGGACGCTGATGTTCAGCCTTAACCTTAAGACAAGTAAGGCATTTTGATACGTATAAGGCAATGTCTTTCTTCATACCAGGCCACCAATAGTGAATACGAAGATCCTTATACATCTTATCTGAGCCCGGATGAATAGAATAACGAGACTTATGGGCTTCATCCATAAGCAAGGTACGAAGATCATCCTGGCTTGGGACCCATAAACGGTCCATGAAGTAATATGACCCATTGTCCTTCAGTTCAAGAGCAGGTGTTATGTGGTAAGGAAATTCCTTATCCATTAAACCTTGTGAAACACAGGATTGTTGTGACTGAGAAATGCGTGCTTGAATATCGGATCGAGCTTGAATAACAGATTGAACACGTACACAATGAAGCTTAGTACGTTCCTTGCGACTCAATGCATCAGCCACGACATTCGCCTTACCAGGATGGTAGCGAATTTCGCAGTCGTAGTCGTTTAAAAGCTCAACCCAACGTCGCTGTCTCATGTTGAGTTCTTTCTGGTTGAAGATATGCTGAAGACTTTTGTGGTCAGTGAAAACCACACATTTTGTACCGTACAAATAGTGTCTCCAGATCTTGAGAGCAAAGACAACTGCACCCAACTCAAGATCATGAGTGGTGTAGTTCTTCTCATTTATCTTCAATTGCCTCGATGCATAGGCTATGACTTTGTTCCTTTGCATAAGAACACAGCCAAGACCTAATTTCGATGCATCACAATACACGACAAAATCATCATCACCCTCAGGCAATGATAGAACAGGCGCATCGCAAAGCTTCTGCTTCAGGTGTTGAAAAGCTTCCTCTTGTTTGAATCCCCAGTAAAAGGGCATTTTCTTCTGAGTTAGAGCAGTTAGAGGAACTGCAATCTTAGAGAAGTTTTCAATGAAGCGGCGATAATAACCCGCTAGACCAAGAAATGAACGAACTTCAGTAGGAGTAGAAGGTGTATCCCAATCCTTAATCGCACTGATCTTGGAGGGATCTACATGAACACCTCGTTCGTTGATAATGTGTCCCAAAAATTGAACTTCTTTAAGCCAAAATTCGCACTTGGA
>JARYGA010016306.1:0-27424 GCA_030545235.1 Helianthus tuberosus
AGAAAGTAGGTTCGGGTCACAACCGAATGGTATAAGGCTCAAACATGGCTTTCTAAAGACCAAACCCCCACCCCTCACAATACCAAGCTCATATATGTAATGTATGAGGTCCAACCCACCAATCCCACACTCTCACACGTCTAGACGAGGCTACCTAAAAATCCCTTATCATTTCCAAAAGCATGCTAAATCTAGGATTTAACAAGAATTCGTACACAAGTTCTATTAACACAATAAACACACCGCCACTCAAAACAAAGAAAACATCGTTAATAATCATATGTGGCTCAAACTCTCACCAATAAAGGATTAGAAATGAGTGTCGGTGTGTCAAGTGGAACAATACCAAGTTTTCAAATTTTGACAATTTTCGCTTGGCTTCACAAAAAATTTTTAAAATTCTCAAAAAAATTCCCCTCATCCCCACACTTGGGATACATTGTCCCAATGTATGGTTTTGAGGGAAAGATCGCTTCTAACCAAAAACATTAGCTTTCGCTAATACTCTCAAATCCCAAATTTCTTTTTTTATTTTTTTATTTTTTTTAACAACTAATACCAATATTTTAATACTAAAGAACATAACAAGACTAAGGAAAGAGTACATTGACCTGGTGAAGTTTGACACAACAGATGTTGTAGATAATCCAACTTCCTATCATCACCTTCACACAACTCTTCGCACATCTTCCCCACACTTATCTAAAAACACCTTGGGTTGCCTCCCAAGCAGCGCTAAAGTTTAGGTCTTCTGTCACACCCTGGCTTTGCGGAAGCGTGGTTATTTTGGTGTGACTACTTAATACCATAGCTTAACCATAACAAAGCTATATGAAATAAAATCATGCAAGATAATCCGTTTAATTAAGTTTTAAAAACCAAATACAACAACATTGTCTCAACGGAAACACATCCTAACGACATTGTTCAACAACACAAACATTAACATGACATAAACACAGTTTAAGGACTGTGACTTGTCCAGGAAAGAGTCACATTCCCCAAACCCGGATGACCTCGTAACTAGTGCAGCGGGAAAACGTGTCATACCGCGCCAGATCCTTTAATTCCCTGAAATACATGTAAGTTGAAAAATCAACAATAATGTTGAGCGAGTTCATGTGTTTAGTGTGTGCGCGCGAATAAACCTTTGTAACCATTGTAAGTATGAATGTTTTGTAAACTCTGGTATGAAAGCAAATAAGGAAACATATCAGTTAATGTGTAACCACATGGTCCAACCTGCGGGCGCATGGGAGGGGATAGGACAAGGTCACCACATGGTCCAACCTGCGGGCGCATGGGTGGTGTTACGACAAGGTCACCACATGGTCCAACCTGCGGGTGCATGGGTGGTGTTAAGACAAGGTCACCACATGGTCCAACCTGCGGGCGCATGGGTGGTGTTAAGACAAGGTCACCACATGGTCCAACCTTAGGGCGCATGGGTGGGGTTTGTTATGCTCAAATAGGCCTATCACTTGTATCCCTCGATCGTACTACGAGGACTAATGTTCTTAAGGTTTCACCTACCCAATCACATAACCTAACAGTTCCTTCCTTAGCTGACCATACCATGTAAGAAACATTCGTAATCATAGTAACATGTATTTCACCCCCGCAGTTTAGAAAACTGAAAACAGTTAAGAGAAAAGGGGGACATGAACTCACAGTGGTGCGTCTCTACCAAGTATGCCTCCAAATCAATCAGCTGTATGACGACCTACACGTACTAACTCTATTAGACGGACGACCGTGCCTTAGCTTAAGGTTTAAGTTTTTGGGAAATAGTTAGACAACTATTTCGTGTTTATATTTTTGTAAATACTTGGTAATTATTTTCCTTCCCAAGGATGGGGGATTTAATACATGTGCGTTCGTATACCTTCGAAATATATCATTAAGTCTCACTTAAAATATATTTTATTTCTAACTCCAAAATATAAATATTTTTCCCAAAAATATTATATCTTATTTCATACAATTTTCCAAAATAATATCCTTGACAAAATACGCGTTCATTAGTATTTTCTTAAAATGCGTAAGTTACGTTTTAGAGATCGGGTGGTAATAATTATACCGTTGTAACTTAGTAATTATTGTGAAGGCGTTCGTATTATTTTGGAGCCGTTAATATTTAGTAATATTATTTTTACCCTAAAAATAATATTTACGTAGTTCACAAAAAAAATCACAAAAATTTACACAAGTGTTGTTATGAAAATATATATATTCTAAATATATATTTTAGCAAGTTTTATTTATAAAAATTCCACCTCCGACACTTGGTTGTTTTGTAATAAAAATTGTGGCGAAAGGTAATTGGGAAAACAAGTTGAAAATATATTCGTAACACTCGTGATAAAAATATTTCCAAGTGTTAGATTTTTGGAAAAATTTCGCCAGAGTTTCCTCTGTAACTGGAGGTGGCCATGCTTACAAGCGTATCATTTTCTTTTAAAATTTCAAATCAACAATGTTCCCAACATCAATCAACAAAGTTTCATTATCAAAATAGTCAAAATAGATATAAATCGCAAAACACATGAACTTGTGGTTTGTGTAAAATATGTAGTAACTTTCCCCATATTTTTAGTAGATCTTTTATAAATAAACTTGGTTTCCTTGAGAACCTTATTTTTTACAGAAAATGCATTTGTACATCTTCTAGTCAAAATTTACAAAAATAATTCTTTGTTAAAACTTTTTTTTTTGTTACACAAGTGTCTACACACTTGTGTGTTCACAAGAATCTCCTTTGTTTAAGAAAGATCCGGCTTTAAAAATATATTTCTTTTGACACTTGGTCCTTTGAAAATACCACTTGTAGATCCGTAGATCTACTAGTTTAGAACTCCATTTTGTAAGAAAAATTGTTTTTACACAAGTTCATGGTTAAAAGTAGTAGTGTTCTTCATCTAACCACTTTTCACACTATAACATACACTAGGTCATGTTCCATGAACATGACTTAGTCGGGTTAGACGACGATCCGAACTAACACTAGCATAATACAACACTAAATAATCATAACAAAACTAGTTTTATTAGTTTTACACCAATGTTCATCCTTTAACCACTTCGTTTATAATATTTAGTAGACTTTAAATTTTTGTTCTTACATGTTCATAAATTTCAACCGTCAAAATTCTTATTAACCACTTTAGAATAGATCAAAAAGGCGTTTAGAGTCACTTACTACTAGCTCGAGGCTAGGGAAGAAACTAGTCGAAAAACGAGTGGTTAAAAGCGTTGAGGTGAGGTCCTTGACGATCCGCAAGCACCGGGCTTCCTCGTGTGTGACCCTTTACACTTGCATAAGCTTGGACTTGCAAGATTGGAAATTGAAAATGTTGGTGGGTGGGTTATGGAGTTCGGCCGATAGCATCAAAGAAGAAAAAGGAAGTTGAAATTTTGTGTTGTTGCAAAGAATGGTAAGGTTTAGTCTTTTAAGCAACTTTATAACCCATACACTCCCATTATCCACTAAACAAAATGTAGCCTAGATATTAGGCCATCAAATAAAATAATTTAAAATGTAAGAAAGTGTGTCCCCTAATTGGGAGAACGATCGTTGGGGGGAAGGGGCTTATTTGGTTAGTTTTCAATTAATTAGTTAAGTTATAATTAGTTAGTTTAGTAATTAATTTAATGTAATATTGTGTTGTAATATCTAACGGGTGTTAGGGTATTCGGGGACCCTAACTGGCTCAGAAAAGAAAAACAATGTCAATGACAATATTTTTGTGTCCTGGGCTAAGTCCGGTTGTACGGTTGGATATTACTCCGTTAAAGCGCTAAATAAGTATATAAAGTGTCGTTAATATTTCTTTTAGTGACACAATTTATTCCCGATACTTTGGAAAGTGTCTAGTAATATTTTTCCAACTTTTTGCACTTTACTAGTTTAGATAAATGCTGAATTTTTATTTAAAGTGCAGAACTTTTGTACTTAAAGTACGTTTTAGGCACATCCGGTCAATATAAATATCACCTAGTGACGCAGTTCTACAATCCTTACTTCCCTACACTCTCTACTAGTGTAGTAAACTATTCCCGGCTCATGTTGGCCTTAAAGACAGTGTCTGCCTGATGCTGGTTATATCAGCATGTTTAATAGGTATCCCGTATAGTGTGCTCACTGTGCTTTTTGTGCATCAAGGTTGTCACTGATGTTTGTGTAAAAATAATAGAGTGACAGTATAAAATGTGATGCATGAGTATGTATATATCAGAAATCAGTAAGCAGTTTAATCACAGTTGTAAGCAAGCACAGTAATTAAGCAGTAATTAAATATTAATTAATTCGTACAGATACCTGGTTTGGTGAGGGTTGTCAGATTCTCCCCCCGTTAAATAAATTTCGTCCCGAAATTTAAGTTCTGCTTCTATTTGCAGGGGTCTTAGGAAACAAATGGGGGTACGTCTCCTTCATACGGTCCTCACGTTCCCACGTGAATTCAGGTCCTTGCCTAGCATTCCAACGAACTTTGACGAGTTTGACTCTGCTCCTGCGAGTTTTATTAACTTTCCAATCTGTGACCTCAACAGGTTCTTCAGTGAAGTGAAGCGTGTCGTCGATATGAACTTCGTCAGCAGGAATGATCACTATATCTTGTGTTGGACTTTTTCTCAAATTGGATACATGGAATGTATCCTGATTACCATGGAGTTCAGCAGGTAGGTCCAACTTGTAGGCTACAAGCCCAATCCTTTGCAGGATTCTGAAAGGGCCAATGTAACGCGGATTCAACTTCCCACGCTTTCCGAAGCATGCCACACCCTTCCAGGGTGAAACTTTCAATAAAACCATATCTCCAACTTGGAATTCCAATTGTTTCCGGTTTGGATCTGCATAGGCTTTCTGTCTTTCGTGAGCTGCTTCGATGCGTTTTCAAATCTGCGCAATCTTGTATGTCGTCTCTTGGACGATTTCGGGATCAACAAGCTGCCTATCACCTGCGTCAGCCCAGCATAGGGGTGATCGACACTTGCATCCGTAAGGAGCTTCAAATGGCGAGGCTCCAATACTGGTGTGGTAGCTGTTGTTGTATGAAAATTCGACCAGTGGCAAATGCTTATCCCAGCTACCACCCAAATCCATAACACATGCTCTCAGCATATCTTCCAAGGTCTGAATAGTCCGCTCGCTTTGACCGTCGGTCTGAGGGTGAAAAGCAGTGCTCAGATTTAATTGTGAGCTAAAAGCTTCTTGGAAGGATTGCCAAATCCTTGATATGAAACGTCCATCTCTATCAGAGATGATTGAGAGAGGCACTCCATGACGTGCGACGATCTCTCTCATGTATATTTCTGCCAGTTTGCTGGTGTTATCCTTCTCTTTGATTGGCAGAAAGTGTGCGGACTTCGTTAATCGGTCCACTATTACCCAAATAGTGTCATGGCCTCTTGGCGTTCTTGGCAACTTTGTAATAAAGTCCATGGAGATTTGTTCCCATTTCCACTTGGGAATCTCAGGTTGTTGCAGAAGTCCTGAAGGCTTCTGGTATTCCGCTTTCACCTTAGCGCACGTTAGACACTTGCTCACATAAACAACAACATCGCCCTTCATCCTAGGCCACCAATAGTAATCCTTGAGATCTTGGTACATCTTATCCGCTCCTGGATGGATAGAGTACCGCGATTTGTGAGCTTCATCAAAAACAACTTTCCTTAAACCACCAAACAGAGGAACCCAAATCCTTTTCTCAAAACATAACGTTCCTTCCTCGTTTGGCACCAATAGCTTCTCCATCCCACGAAGATATTCCTCTTCAAGATTTCTTTCCTTAAGATCTTCTTTCTGGGCGACACGAATGCGCAAGGAAAGATCGGTTTGGATAATCATTTCTAAAGCCCTAACCCTTAGGGGCTTGATCCTCTCCTTTCGACTTAGGGCATCGGCGACCACATTCGCCTTCCCTGGATGATACTTTATCTCGCAGTCGTAATCGTTCAGCAACTCAACCCATCGTCTCTGCCTCATATTCAGCTCCTTCTGGTTGAATATGTGTTGTAGGCTCTTGTGATCTGTAAAGATTGTACACTTTGTACCATAAAGGTAGTGTCTCCAGATCTTTAATGCAAAAACCACTGCGCCAAGTTCCAAATCATGTGTGGTATAGTTCTTTTTGTGCACTTTCAATTGACGCGATGCGTAAGCAATAACCTTTTGGCGTTGCATCAACACACAACCCAATCCTTGACGCGAGGCGTCACAGTATACCACGAAATCGTCAGTACCTTCCGGTAGTGCTAGAATTGGCGCATTGCAGAGCTTATCCTTCAACAGCTGAAACGCTTCTTCCTGTTTGATTCCCCAATCAAACTTCTTATCTTTCTGGGTGAGGAGTGTAAATGGTTGAGCGATCTTCGACAAATCCTCAATGATCCTTCGATAGTAGCCAGCCAAACCCAAGAATTGTCGAATCTCGGTTGGCGTCTTTGGCGTTTCCCAACTCTTGATCGCTTCGATCTTTGTGGGATCAACATGGATTCCATTTCCATTAACCACGTGTCCAAGAAACTGGACTTCGCGTAGCCAAAACTCGCACTTAGAGAATTTGGCATACAGCTGTTCTTCCTTCAGCAGCTCCAAAATAGCTCTTAGATGCTGTTCGTGCTCAGCGTTTGTTCTTGAATAAATCAAGATGTCGTCGATAAACACAATCACGAACTTGTCCAAGTACGGCTTGCAAACTCTATTTGTCAAGTCCATAAACACTGCAGGTGCGTTTGTCAAACCAAACGGCATAACAAGGAACTCGTAGTGTCCATAACGAGTTCTGAAGGCTGTCTTCGGGATACTTTCCTCTTGTATCCTTAACTGATGGTATCCATATCGCAAGTCGATCTTTGAGTAAGAGCTTGAACCTTGCAGTTGATCAAACAGATCATCAATTCCTGGCAGAGGGTATCTATTCTTGATCGTCAGCTTGTTCAGCTCCCGGTAGTTGATGTTTATTTGAAAATCATCATCCTTCTTTTTAACAAACAGGACCGGAGCTCCCCAAGGCGAGAAGCTTGGTCGGATAAATCCCTTGTCTAACAACTCTTGAGGTTGTGTCGACAATTCTTGCATCTCAGACGGGGCAAGTCTATAAGGTGCCTTAGCCACAGGCGCGGCGCCTGGGACTAAATCGATGTGAAACTCCACTTGCCTCTGAGGTGGCAGTCCAGGCAAGTCCTCCGGGAAGACTTCCGGATACTCCCTCACGACAGGGATGTCTTCGATCTTCGGTTCTGCAGCTTTCTTGTCTACAATGTGTGCCAGGAAGGCAGCACATCCCTTCTGTAAACACTTTCGCGCTTTCAGGCAGCTGATGATTCTTAAAGGCGTATCACGCTTTTCACCATGAACAACAATTGTTTCACCATCTTCGGTCGGGATACGAATGACCTTTTCGTGACAAACAATTTCTGCCTTGTTGCTTGATAACCAATCCATCCCTACTACCACATCAAAGCTCCCCAGCTGGACTGGCAGTAGATCCAAAGCAAACTCACGTTCTACCAACTCGATTGCACAACCTCTGATCACTTCATTGGCTTCTATTAACTTCCCATTAGCCAATTCGATTGAGTAGGGAATATCTAACTTACTAGCGGCTAACCCAATCATATTCTTAAATTCTAACGATACGAAGCTATAGTCGGCACCAGTATAAAATAAAACGGATGCATAGCGTTGGTTTACAGGGAACGTACCAGTAACGACATTGGGATCCTGGCGCGCTTCCCTTGCTTCGATATGGAACACTCTTCCACGGGCTTGGTTCAACTCTGGGCAGTTCCTCTTAAAGTGCCCGATATCACCACAGTTAAAGCATCCAGGTCTTTGCCCGTTTCCACCTCCATTTCCAGCTTGGTTATTCCTTTGGTTATGATTCACAGCGCCCGCTTGATTCACATTGTTGCCTCGATTCCCATTACCTCCATTGTTTCCTTGTGGGCGATTTCCAATTCCACCCCGGTTATTGTTTCTGTTTCCAAATCCTCCTTGGCCTCCCTGGCCAACAGAGGCCCAACAAGAATCCTTCAAGTGGCCAGGTTTCCCACACGCTTCACATACCTTCAAACCACATCGGCCCGAATGGTGACGCTGGCAGGTGTTGCATTTGGGCTGGGTGCCCATATATCCCTTTCCTTTCTTCCCACCACCAGCTGTAACCTGAGCTGGCACGTTTGGCTCTCCTTTCTTAACAACACCACTAGTGCTTAGTTTGAAGTTCGAGAACTTTCGTTTGTTACCTCCGGATGACTTGACGTGAGTCTCTTTCTTCTTTGTCCCGATCTCATCGAACTTGTTCAGGCGGATAGCCTCCTCAGTGAGAGCCACGCTCAAATCAATTGCCTCAGTGATTGTTGTCGGCTTTGAAGAGGTCACCATACTTATGATTTGAGGAGCTAAACCCCAAATGAAGCGCTCAATTCGCTTGAATTCCGGTGTAACCATGTAAGGAACCACATGAGATAAGTCGTGGAACCTCTGAACATATTCCGAAATTTTGGGACCGTCCATCCTCAAATGCCAAAACTCAGTCTCCAACCCTTGTATCTCAGCACGAGAACAATACTTCTTTCTTATCAACTCCTTTAACTCTGCCCAGGTCAATGCGTAAGCAGCGGCTTCACCAAGAGTTTGCATTTGTAAGTTCCACCAGGACAGGGCTCCGTCCAAGAATAGCCCAGAAATGTAGGTAACTTGCTGGTCTGGAGCGCACTTGCTCATTCGGAGAAAAGAGTCTGTTTTCTCGGCCCATTTTACAAAAGCAACAGCACCTACAGTACCGTCGAAGTTTATGGGCTTGCAGTATAGGAACTGCTTGTAAGTGCACCCATGTGGTGGATTGTTATTGCCGTTATTGTTAGGATTACTTCCGCTAGTTCCTCCTTGTGAGACTGCGTACTGTGCAATGGCGGCAGCGATGATTTGTTGAAGTCCTGCCTCGTTGGCAGGCATGCGCGGATCGCGTTTTGGTGGCATCTTCTAAAAGATGGTTCACGTTGGTCAGGCGATAGTAAGTAAAGTGTACGTATGTAATATCAACACATAACATCTCATGTTATAAATAAATCACCCATATCGATAGCCTCTGTAACGGTTGAGGGCTTCGAGGTAGTAACCATGTCCCTGATCTGGGGTGCAAGTCCCCAAATGAATCGTTCAATCCTTTTGAACTCCAGTTTGACTAAGTAGGGGACGACCCTAGACAAGTCGTGAGATTGCTGGACGTATTCAGGAATCTCTGGTCCGTCCATTTTCAATTCCAGAACTCCACCTCAAGCTTCCGGATTCCAGCCCTAGAATTGTATTTCTTCTCCATCATTCCTTTGAGCTAGTCTCAGCTCAGTGTATAAACAGCATCTGTGCCAAGGGTCTGAACCTGAAGGTTCCATCTTGAGAGTGTGTCATCTAGAAATAACCCCGAGGTATAGGTAACACTCTGTTGGGGAGAACCGTTACTCATTCTTAGAGTGGAGTCAATCTTTTCGGACCACATGCAACGACGCCTCCTGTTCCGTTCAAGTTCAAAGGCTTGCAGTTCAGGAACTGCTTATAGGTGCAGCTAGTTGGAGGGTTATTTCCAGTAATGCCATCGATGTGCTTAGAGCGGAGGGCTTCATGTCGTGCATTTGCTGGTGAGATGCGTTCTTGCAGCTCGGCTTCTGTCCTTGGCAGTGTACTGGTGTCTGTGACACGTCTGGGTGGCATTCTCTTCTGTCGAAGTGGTATGAAGCGGGCTAGACAACATTTCAATTGTCTATGAGATACACAGCACCATAAGCCATTATGTAATCACCCAATTTCACACGCAAATATACTTAATGTATGAGTGGGGAAATAATTTCTAAGTCTTTACATAGGCTTGCCAATTTGGCTTATTCGAGGCTACAACGCCTTATTTCCTGCTACATTGGTTTTCACTAGCTTGACCCGCAGTGTCCACCAGGATTTCTGTGCACTACAAGTCGTTATTACGTGGGCCCCCGTAATAATAAATTGTCTTGCACAGTTACCCCAATTTTCTCTCGTCCAAGCAGATGATCAATCAAGGAGCAACAGCAGGTGCATTGGCATGAACAGGGTCATGCTCCAATGCGGGGTCAGGAGCAACGCCTGGCTCAGGGGCCACAGCCGGCTCCGGATCAACAAACTCCATCTCAAAATCAGCTGGATCAACAAACATAGGGTCGACAGGGACTACGGAATCCTCCAAGGGTCGGTCTAAGTGTATGAACTCAATGTCATGGTCTGGATCAAATCCAGGTGGAAAAACAGAATCGTCCTCAATATCGCGATCAAACTCAATGCTGAGTGCGAGAACTGGTGTAGCTGATGATGCCATATCAGGGTCGGCGTCGTGTGAGTGGTGCTGCACTCCCGGTGTATGCAAAGAGGCGGACGTCACAGTCTTACATGAGTCTGGGACAGGTGAGTGGGCATGAGCCTCTTCTTGCAGGAGCGTCAGCAAGCGGTAGGCTATCACCAGCAGCAATAGGGCCTCGCCCTTAAATGGGTCCTCCTCTAATAGATCGTTATCGTCGTCAGAGACAACGTCGGGGGGCATCTCAACAACGGGATAAGCGGTAAGGGGCACATGAGTAGGGACCACCGCGAGTGGCAAATTCCCAACAAGATGGCCATCAGCAGTCTCTGCTATGACATCAGGCAGCGCAAAGGGCTGAAAGTCGTCATTATCTGTGCCGGTAGTATCGGAAATGTACACCTCGTGCTCCGATGAAACTATGTCGTCTGATACTATGGCCATGGGATTCGTAGTGTCCGACTCTCCAGTATCTGATGAAGGCATGACTTTTTGTAACACAAACACACATACGTACAACAATCAACCTTATAATCATATAAGCACATTAGTCACCAAGTAAGCAATCAAATAATTCTCCTAGTCCCACTAGCCTCCCAGCCTCCCAGACTGATTCTCCTAGTCCCACTAGCCTCCCAGCCTCTCAGACTGCTCTTCCTAGTCCCACTAGCCAATTCTCCCAGCCTCTCAGACTGCTCTTCCTAGTCCCACTAGCCAACTACCTCGGCCTCTCAGACCGAGCCTCGGTCAGCCAAACCGAGCCTCAGCCTCCCAGACTGAGCCTATAAATAATAAATAAATGTGCTCAACATTTGTTTGTAAAAAGTTTTGGATCTGGACTTAAGTGGTATGCAGTGTAAAAATGTTTTCGTGAGAGCCATAGTGATCATAGTCTAGACTCGAGAAGGAATCCTAGTTCGCTATGTTCAGAGCTCTGATACCAAGCTGTCACACCCTGGCTTTGCGGAAGCGTGGTTATTTTGGTGTGACTACTTAATACCATAGCTTAACCATAACAAAGCTATATGAAATAAAATCATGCAAGATCATCCGTTTAATTAAGTTTTAAAAACCAAATACAACAACATTGTCTCAACGGAAACACATCCTAACGACATTGTTCAACAACACAAACATTAACATGACATAAACACAGTTTAAGGACTGTGACTTGTCCAGGAAAGAGTCACATTCCCCAAACCCGGATGACCTCGTAACTAGTGCAGCGGGAAAACGTGTCATACCGCGCCAGATCCTTTAATTCCCTGAAATACATGTAAGTTGAAAAATCAACAATAATGTTGAGCGAGTTCATGTGTTTAGTGTGTGCGCGCGAATAAACCTTTGTAACCATTGTAAGTATGAATGTTTTGTAAACTCTGGTATGAAAGCAAATAAGGAAACATATCAGTTAATGTGTAACCACATGGTCCAACCTGCGGGCGCATGGGAGGGGATAGGACAAGGTCACCACATGGTCCAACCTGCGGGCGCATGGGTGGTGTTACGACAAGGTCACCACATGGTCCAACCTGCGGGTGCATGGGTGGTGTTAAGACAAGGTCACCACATGGTCCAACCTGCGGGCGCATGGGTGGTGTTAAGACAAGGTCACCACATGGTCCAACCTTAGGGCGCATGGGTGGGGTTTGTTATGCTCAAATAGGCCTATCACTTGTATCCCTCGATCGTACTACGAGGACTAATGTTCTTAAGGTTTCACCTACCCAATCACATAACCTAACAGTTCCTTCCTTAGCTGACCATACCATGTAAGAAACATTCGTAATCATAGTAACATGTATTTCACCCCCGCAGTTTAGAAAACTAAAAACAGTTAAGAGAAAAGGGGGACATGAACTCACAGTGGTGCGTCTCTACCAATATGCCTCCAAATCAATCAGCTGTATGACGACCTACACGTACTAACTCTATTAGACGGACGACCGTGCCTTAGCTTAAGGTTTAAGTTTTTGGGAAATAGTTAGACAACTATTTCGTGTTTATATTTTTGTAAATACTTGGTAATTATTTTCCTTCCCAAGGATGGGGGATTTAATACATGTGCGTTCGTATACCTTCGAAATATATCATTAAGTCTCACTTAAAATATATTTTATTTCTAACTCCAAAATATAAATATTTTTCCCAAAAATATTATATCTTATTTCATACAATTTTCCAAAATAATATCCTTGACAAAATACGCGTTCATTAGTATTTTCTTAAAATGCGTAAGTTACGTTTTAGAGATCGGGTGGTAATAATTATACCGTTGTAACTTAGTAATTATTGTGAAGGCGTTCGTATTATTTTGGAGCCGTTAATATTTAGTAATATTATTTTTACCCTAAAAATAATATTTACGTAGTTCACAAAAAAAATCACAAAAATTTACACAAGTGTTGTTATGAAAATATATATATTCTAAATATATATTTTAGCAAGTTTTATTTATAAAAATTCCACCTCCGACACTTGGTTGTTTTGTAATAAAAATTGTGGCGAAAGGTAATTGGGAAAACAAGTTGAAAATATATTCGTAACACTCGTGATAAAAATATTTCCAAGTGTTAGATTTTTGGAAAAATTTCGCCAGAGTTTCCTCTGTAACTGGAGGTGGCCATGCTTACAAGCGTATCATTTTCTTTTAAAATTTCAAATCAACAATGTTCCCAACATCAATCAACAAAGTTTCATTATCAAAATAGTCAAAATAGATATAAATCGCAAAACACATGAACTTGTGGTTTGTGTAAAATATGTAGTAACTTTCCCCATATTTTTAGTAGATCTTTTATAAATAAACTTGGTTTCCTTGAGAACCTTATTTTTTACAGAAAATGCATTTGTACATCTTCTAGTCAAAATTTACAAAAATAATTCTTTGTTAAAACTTTTTTTTTTTGTTACACAAGTGTCTACACACTTGTGTGTTCACAAGAATCTCCTTTGTTTAAGAAAGATCCGGCTTTAAAAATATATTTCTTTTGACACTTGGTCCTTTGAAAATACCACTTGTAGATTCGTAGATCTACTAGTTTAGAACTCCATTTTGTAAGAAAAATTGTTTTTACACAAGTTCATGGTTAAAAGTAGTAGTGTTCTTCATCTAACCACTTTTCACACTATAACATACACTAGGTCATGTTCCATGAACATGACTTAGTCGGGTTAGACGACGATCCGAACTAACACTAGCATAATACAACACTAAATAATCATAACAAAACTAGTTTTATTAGTTTTACACCAATGTTCATCCTTTAACCACTTCGTTTATAATATTTAGTAGACTTTAAATTTTTGTTCTTACATGTTCATAAATTTCAACCGTCAAAATTCTTATTAACCACTTTAGAATAGATCAAAAAGGCGTTTAGAGTCACTTACTACTAGCTCGAGGCTAGGGAAGAAACTAGTCGAAAAACGAGTGGTTAAAAGCGTTGAGGTGAGGTCCTTGACGATCCGCAAGCACCGGGCTTCCTCGTGTGTGACCCTTTACACTTGCATAAGCTTGGACTTGCAAGATTGGAAATTGAAAATGTTGGTGGGTGGGTTATGGAGTTCGGCCGATAGCATCAAAGAAGAAAAAGGAAGTTGAAATTTTGTGTTGTTGCAAAGAATGGTAAGGTTTAGTCTTTTAAGCAACTTTATAACCCATACACTCCCATTATCCACTAAACAAAATGTAGCCTAGATATTAGGCCATCAAATAAAATAATTTAAAATGTAAGAAAGTGTGTCCCCTAATTGGGAGAACGATCGTTGGGGGGAAGGGGCTTATTTGGTTAGTTTTCAATTAATTAGTTAAGTTATAATTAGTTAGTTTAGTAATTAATTTAATGTAATATTGTGTTGTAATATCTAACGGGTGTTAGGGTATTCGGGGACCCTAACTGGCTCAGAAAAGAAAAACAATGTCAATGACAATATTTTTGTGTCCTGGGCTAAGTCCGGTTGTACGGTTGGATATTACTCCGTTAAAGCGCTAAATAAGTATATAAAGTGTCGTTAATATTTCTTTTAGTGACACAATTTATTCCCGATACTTTGGAAAGTGTCTAGTAATATTTTTCCAACTTTTTGCACTTTACTAGTTTAGATAAATGCTGAATTTTTATTTAAAGTGCAGAACTTTTGTACTTAAAGTACGTTTTAGGCACATCCGGTCAATATAAATATCACCTAGTGACGCAGTTCTACAATCCTTACTTCCCTACACTCTCTACTAGTGTAGTAAACTATTCCCGGCTCATGTTGGCCTTAAAGGCAGTGTCTGCCTGATGCTGGTTATATCAGCATGTTTAATAGGTATCCCGTATACTGTGCTCACTGTGCTTTTTGTGCATCAAGGTTGTCACTGATGTTTGTGTAAAAATAATAGAGTGACAGTATAAAATGTGATGCATGAGTATGTATATATCAGAAATCAGTAAGCAGTTTAATCACAGTTGTAAGCAAGCACAGTAATTAAGCAGTAATTAAATATTAATTAATTCGTACAGATACCTGGTTTGGTGAGGGTTGTCAGATCTTCAGCCCGACCGTACCTGATATGTCTCAAGGTGGTCTCAATGCACATTTACCTTTTTCGTTGCTGATGTAAGCACGGTGTTTGATTCTTCTATTGTGTGTGTGCTTTGTCACGTCCCATCTTTCTTTGCAAAATTCTTTAAATCCACATTTTCCTACCGAATTTCCAACAAATGCTTGGTAGTTTACTCTCCACTTCACTACTTCGTTTTCTGTGCCCAACAAATCCAAACTCTCCCATAAACATAACTCATGAATGAAATCTCCCACATCATGAAGTGCCACCTTCCTAGTTTCTAAACATGCATCCTTAACACTCTTGGTTTCCATAACCACCACAGCCGGAGAGTTGTAATCAACTTTGATTGGTTCATCAAGTAAAAGGCCCTCAACTTTGCTCTCCATAGGTGGTTCCTCCACAATAATTTCAATTGTATATTCCTCATTTGGCCCTAATAATTCAGTTTCAAGTTCGGGAGGACTCACAACCTTTTCTTCTACATCACCCATAGGTGTCATTTGTTCAATCTGCACATATATCCAGTGTTGTTTTGCTTGACGTTTTTCCAATATCGACGTCCCTGGCCTCATCTCTTTCACCTCTTTTGGTAACAAATCATATTTCCATTCCAAAAGTTCTACTCGTTCTTCCATTGACAAATGAGGTTTTGTTAATTCTTTTTCAACATGAACCATGTGTCTCTTTCTCATCATCTCGTCAAGACTTTCAGATTTATGTGACTGATAGTGCAAAGTAGGTTGTTGAGTTACACATTCATAACCATACTGATCAAATGTATACTGAGCATGATAATAGTCTTGATCGTACATCCGAGGGCCTTCATATGAAAGTTGGGAATATTCATCATAATAATCACCGTAATCGTACTCCTCTTGGTAACTCATTTCCGGATCAAATGCCAAAGGTGATAGCTTGTGAGAGCTCCTAGTACGCATGCACCTGTCAATACCTGCACACTAACACACCCAGCATAAACCAGAAAAATAACAAACTTAAAAAAGAAAGAAAATAACACACGTTGCGCACTACTCCCCGGAAACGGCGCCAAAATTTGACGTGATGTCGCGGTCACAATCAAATTTAATCCAATTACTACTAATAGCTAGCGGTAAGTGGGTATCGAACACAGGGAGTTTGTGGAATATGTGTTATCTCAATGTATGTCTAACTAACTAGATTAATCTAAATTGCAAGAAATGTAAATTTCAATGGTTGGGTTGATTGGTTTTAATTATCTAGAATTACTAAATTAGAATACAAATCAACGTCAAGTTTTGTAACAGGATAAGAAGGTAGCGATCATCCCGAGTTTCAGGTTTTAAGTGACAATCAAGGTTTATGTTCAACTGGAAAGAACTACATAGACATAGCTCATGCAAGATCAATTGTTTGTGATGAAAGGGAACTAAGTACTCGGATTCCTAGAACGCGAGGTTGTTACCCGATGACCAATCAACATATATCCAACCCTAATCCCTCCCATGATATCTCGATTGCCAACGGCACCAAGAACGTATGGTTTAGAACTATGATCAAACATACATCAACAATTTACAAACACCCAATCAAACACCATAATAAACTAACAACACATGCACAGTTTAATATTCCAGAAATTAAAGAACAAACATAATTGTCACAAATAAAACCTTACACTCAAGACGATCACCAAGCAAACCTAGCTGCTCATAGTGTCGTGAATTGTCATAACAATCAAACCTTTGTCCAATGGAATAATAAACAAAGTCTCCATGTTTAGACCACTCAAGAACATAAGAAGATAGCAAAAAATCGCCCCTAAACTCTCCCAAAACCGTCCACCATGATTGGATTTGAAAAGACACAATAAAACATCATAAAATAGGGCAGTTACACTTTTCCTCGCTGACTCTACCGTAAATTACGCTACCACCGTAAGTTATGGTGGCTTCAGCATGCAATTTTGTTTTCAGCATAACTTTCTCGTTTCAACTCCGTTTTCTTCGCCGTTTTCGTCCACGTTCTCGTAATTTCATCCCCTATCATGTCATCATCTTAATTCTTCAATTCCAATAATTGATTTTTTTCATTTATTTTCCGTATTCCATCCATTTTAAGCTCCATTTGTACCTGAAACACAAACAACCGTAGTTATCTAATTCTAGACAATTACCTGATTAAATGTAAGATTTTAATATCGTTTATACCACTTAAGGGTTGTCCTACGGACTACCCGTCAGTGCCACGGGTCGAGTGTTCGTGATTGGTCAGGATGATGCTAGGAATGACCCCAACGTTGTAATGGTTTCGACATCGTTATTGGTATGGATTGGCTACCTCAACATCGAGCAGGGATTCTTTGCGAAGAAAAGATCGTCCGCATTCCTTGTACTGGTTAGGAACCTTTGGTAATGCATGGTGACAAGCTCCTGGAGCGACACCCATAGCTCGAGCACCATATCGTTTAGCCCCATCTGAACTGGAAGAGCTGTCTACGCAACTACAAGAACTCTTGGATAAGGGATTTCTTCGTCCTAGCTCTTCGCCCTGGGGAGTTCCAGTGCTATTCGTGAAGAAGAAAGACGGTACTTTTAGAATGTGCATCGACTACCGTGAACTGAACAAGGTGACTGTGAAGAATCACTATCCTCTTCCACGCATTGACGACCTGTTCGACCAGTTGCAAGGGTCGAACTACTACTCAAAGACTGATTTGAGATCAGGATATCACCAGCTGAGAGTCCGAGAAGAGGACGTCTCTAAAACAAGCATTTAGAACCCGTTATGGACATTATGAGTTTTTGGTCATGCCTTGTGGACTGACAAACGCACCTGCGGTTTCATGGACCTCATGAATCGAGTGTGCAAGCCCTACCTAGGCAAGTTTGTCATAGTTTCCATCGATGACATCCTGATCTATTCGAAGAGTCAGGAGGAACACGAGCAGCATCTACGACTCATTTTGGAACTCCTTCGAACAGAACAGCTGTACGCCAAGTTTTCAAAATGCGACTTCTGGCTTCGTGAAGTCCATTTCTTAGGCCATGTGGTGAACAAGGATGGGATTCATGTAGATCCGTCTAAGGTCGACTCGATTAAAAATTGGCCTGCGCCTCGTACGCCAACGGAAATTCGCCAATTCTTGGGATTGGCAGGTTACTACAGGAGGTTCATTAATGATTTTTCCGAGATTGCACAGCCTCTCACTTCACTGACGCAGAAAGGCGTTGCTTATCAATGGGGAAATGCACAGGAATTAGCGTTTCAACACTTAAAGGATAGCCTTTGCAGTGCACCTATCCTTTCATTGCCAGAGGGTACAGACGACTTTGTAGTTTACTGCGACGCATCAGTTCAGGGTCTTGGTTGCGTACTGATGCAACGGGATAAGGTTATAGCCTACGCCTCACGCCAACTCAAAGTTCATGAAAGGAACTACACTATACACGACTTAGAGCTGGGAGCTGTTGTTTTTGCACTTAAGATATGGCGACATTACCTGTACGGTACCAAGTGCGCCATCTACACCGACTACAGGAGCCTCGAGCATATCTTCAAACAGAAGGAACTAAATATGCGACAACGACGATGGGTCGAACTGCTGAATGACTACGAATGCTCGATCAGGTACCACCCAGGCAAAGCTAATGTTGTGGCTGACGCCCTCAGTCGAAAGGACACTACGCCCAAGCGCGTACGAGCTTTACAACTCACTATACAGTCTAGCCTTCCGTCTCAGATACGAGATGCTCAGGTAGAAGCATTAAAACAAGAAAACGTCAGGGCTGAAGCCCTACGCGGCTCAAGGCAACGCTTAGAACAGAAGGAAGACGGTGCTTACTACGTCACAGGACGCATCTGGGTCCACTTTATGGCAACCTACGAGAGCTTGTGATGGATGAGGCACACAAGTCTCGCTACTCAGTACATCCTGGTTCGGATAAAATGTACCACGATATCAAAACTACGTATTGGTGGCCTAGCATGAAAGCTCACATAGCAACATACGTTAGCAAGTGCTTGACTTGTGCGAGAGTCAAGTCGGAATATCAGAAACCTTCAGGCCTACTACAACAACCAGAAATACCACAATGGAAATGGGAGCAAATTTACATGGATTTTGTTACTGGCCTGCCTAGATCTCAACGTGGTAACGATACTATTTGGGTGATCGTGGATCGACTCACAAAGTCTGCTCACTTCTTGGCTATCAAGGAAACGGATAAGTTCTCCACGCTAGCAGACGTATATCTTAAGGAAGTTGTCTCGAGGCACGGAGTGCCCACCTCTATTATCTCGGATTGAGATGCACGTTTTACATCAGAACTGTGGCAAGCAATGCACAAGTCCTTTGGCTCAAGATTGGATATGAGCACAACCTATCACCCGCAAACGGATGGGCAGTCGGAACGTACCATCCAGACCCTCGAAGACATGCTTAGGGCATGCGTAATTGACTTTGGCAACGGCTGGGAAAAGCATCTGCCGCTTGTGGAATTCTCATACAATAACAGCTACCACACCAGCATTAAAGCTGCTCCGTTTGAGGCATTGTACGGGCGTAAATGCCGGTCACCTCTTTGTTGGGCAGAGGTGGGGGATAGTCAGATTACTGGTCCAGAACTTGTGGTAGACAAAACAGAGCGACTTGCTCAGATACGACAACGAATGGCGGCAGCTCGTGACCGTCAGAAAGTCTACGCCGATAAGGGCAGAAAACCACTAGAACTCCAGGTTGGGGAGCGAGTACTACTCAAAGTTTCACCCTGGAAGGGTGTGGTTCGTTTTGGTAAACGAGGCAAACTTAACCCACGATGCGTTGGACCATTCGAAATCATAGAGAAAATAGGCAAAGTGGCCTACAAACTGAACTTACCAGCAGAACTCAATGCAGTTCACAACGTTTTCCACGTGTCGAATCTGAAGAAGTGTCTGTCAGATGAGACCCTAATAGTTCCTTTGAAGGAGCTCATTATCGACGAGCAGTTATGATTCGTCGAGGAACCAGTTGAAATCACGGACCGGGATGTTAAGGTCCTCAAACACACTAGAATCCCTCTCGTTCGAGTTCGTTGGAACTCACGTCGCGGCCCAGAGTTCACCTGGGAACGCGAAGATCAGATGAAACAAAAGTATCCCCAATTATTTGCAAACAGTATAGCCACTACTGAGGCTGAAGCTACGGAATTTCGGGACGAAATACCAGATTAACGGGGGGAGGATGTGACACCCCAGGAAAACCATACAACTTAACTAGCTTCCTCAGTGAGTACGTACCAAATTTCGGGACGAAATTTCTTTCAACTTGGGGATAATGTGACAACTCGTATTCCAGAACCTATCTTTGCATTAATGTAACGTATGTGAACACTATGTGATTGTATGAACTTTGATGTAATTTAATGTTATGTTGTTATATGTTATGTGAATGTATATTATTATTAGATTTCGGCCCACTATGTCTTGTGTTCTATTATTGAATGTCACATGTTAATCACCGGCCCACTTGTGCTATAAATCACGTAAACCTTTTCCTTCTATTAATTCACAACTCACAATATCACTTAGCAAACCCTAAGCACCTCCCCTTGTAAAAGCGACGGCAGGAGAACTCTCCTTTATCATCGAGGCAATCATATATTTTCGAGACATCATCTTGGTTAGTCGAGCCCACTGATTGTAAGTCCGTATTCATGTTATTTGATATTGGTTTGATCTTGTTCATATGTGTGTTTATATGTATACAATGATTATGTATGTGATGCATGCGAAGTAAGATCAGGCCGAAGTGTTTTGGGTAAATGTTTAGGACTTTGATTTCTAGTTATTATTATTGTATGATGATGTTATGTGATGGATCATGGTTTTGTATTAAACAATTTATATGGATCATTGTGTTGTTAAAGTCAACATAGAACAAATAAACACATGGGTGTATATACTGACAATACATGTGAAAGATTAAGAACTTCAAAGTCAATGGCATGTTAGTGCAAATTGTCAGACATTTTAATATTACATATGTGCATGTAATTTATCAATTTGTGGTCCAATTAAATCAAGGTTTCATATGAATTCAGTCAGATTTGCATGTGGTCTTATATTGCGGACCAATAGAATTATAATAGGTTGTGGTTTAGTCAAATAGCAACATGAAATCAATATGCACTTGTCGGCCATGATTGATTATTTTAATGATGACTTATGAATAAGATCTAAGGAGTTTAGACCACTGATCATATTAGTTGATGATTGATGAGCATGTTAATCGAGTATTGTATGATTATGTGTTATACATCGAGGATTTGATTGAATGATTTCATGATTGGGTAGGATTGAATAACTGTTACTGATCATTAGGGTTCATGAGAATGGATGTTAAAAACCCTTGATTGATCGAATATTGATTTAGTATGAAACTGCTAATTGGTTGATTGATTAGATAAATGGAAACCTTGTAATTATTGCAAGATAAAAGTTATGCAACTGATTGCCATAATATCCGGATGATTAAGTCATTCGCACAAGACCTCTTGGTCGCACAAGCTGATCTGGTCGCACAAGAGGACCTGGTCGCACAAGCGGTCCCCAGTCGCACAAGGATCATTGAGTCGCACAAGAATTGTTTGTCTGTTTGTTAATTGGGCCGTATGTTTATATATTGGGCTAGTTCTAATCGCACAACCCAACCGGATCGTACAAGATGTCCGGATCGCACAAGCTTAAATTTAATTGATTAGGGCCGTGTCATGTTTATAGTTTTGTTTGGGTATTTTTGGGCCGGGTATTAGTGGGCTCCAACGGATGACTCGCACAAGGCCACTAAGCTTGTGCGAGCCCAATCTTGAATACGTTATAACTGTTGAACGTGATAATGTATGTTGCCATGATCTGTGTGTGTGTTCCTTATCTGCTAGCTTATGTGATACTTATGTGCACTACTTGAAACCAAAACCTGACTTGTATGGTAACCATGTTAGGATGTGGTTGACCACTAGCAGCTAGACTTGACCTTTCTTTGTATCTGCCGAGCAAACCAAGGTGAGTTCACACTTTCTACAAAGCATGGGATTCCCAGGGGTTGGGAATGGGTTAAGGAATATGGATTCCTCGTCCTTTCTTGGGTAGGACAGTACGGGTTCAGGAATATAATTCCTTGTCCTCATAGACAGTTTTCACTAGACCAAAACTCTATCACGAAGTCCCTCCTTTTTATATCGACTTAATCGCCGGGCCAATGGCGAGCGGGTCATTAGTTAGATAGCGCTATTTAGGTCTGACAAGCCTCACACCGTGCCGCAGAGGACGGGCGTGAACTAATGGATCTGGGCACGTCAATGAAGATAGACATTGACAGTTCAGGGCACATGAACATGACTACAGTCAGCAGTCGATATGGTAACGAGTCTAGTGTATACATGGGGTAGCCCCCACGGCCGAAATGCCAGATAACTATCATGGGGTGTCACACCCCGATTTCCACGTGTCACCGGTGGTCCCGGTGGGGGAGTATCGTGACGTGGTTGGCAACGTAATAGTCAAACAACACAATATTATTATGCACAGCGGAAGCAAATTTAAAATATGATACAACCGAATTTAATATTGTTTATCAATGTAACAATATCCGGAAGTTTATCCACAGTAGGATCGAAACAAAATAATATTAATGGTTCAACAGACTTCAGGCATCCTAAGCTTGCGAGACTTTTTATTGATGCTTAGGAGACAATCCAGCCAATTTCGTTTAGTACCTGCATTCAGTCTTTTTGGGAAAATACGTCAGTTTACACTGGTAAATACAATCAACTGACTCATTTTGGAAAATGATTGAAAATTGGTTTGGATGCACATGGCATAAACATTTTTATAACTTGGGAGAATTATTTAATATTATAATCTTGTGAACGAGTTACATGTTACTTATGCGTTCAGTAGCCCGGATCTTGTCCAGGTTAAAGATCAATAGACACACCACATAATTGAGTTATACACTGACAGGTGTACGCCTACACCCCGTGCTCAGGTCGTGGCCATCTAGTAAGATGATGCCAAGGATATCCGGGACATGGTCATTAACCCCCCAAAGGCTGTAAAGTAAACAAGACTGTTTAAACGAGCCGATCAAATTATTCAACTTCCCACTTTAACGGTGGAGATTTGATGCCCGATCAAGCGGTATGCTATATACCGTAACCCAAGCCCGTATAGGGAAAATAAGTTAAAAGTATTTACCTGAGTAAGTATTAATCACAATAAGCAAAATGCATGTAGCTTTTACTGGTCATCCTAATCTGGAACGAAGGTTTATAATAACCTATTAGAATTCTAACGGGCCTTTTATTAAGCTTAAGCTTAGACTGGCTAGTTTCAAGATACGGTTTGTACGCACGATTAAGCGAAGACCGGATAGAATGTGATTCAGACCCGACAAGTTTAAAGACTTGTTTAATATGGGTTTATTATTCACATTCTGGATTTTGAGATAAAACCGATAAGGTATGACCCGTTTCGGCTAATTTATATAAACTTGTTACATAAACCGAACCGAACGCGAAATAAGCGTAACGGGTATCCGTAAGAGCCATATACAGTTTTCCTAAGTTAATATGCTTCAAATATGTTGTGACATCAGTAAGATGTCTTTCATTATGCCCGAAACGTGTTTAAATACAAACTATGCCCCGAATGGGTAGTTTGGTCATTTTAAAGGTTGTAAAAGAGTTTAGATGTTTAACTGAGTTACAGGTCTGATGTAAACAGCAAACATACTCCATTTACCAATTTATATCAGTAGGTTAAAGCATATATGTGAAATTTATCATTTTTAACCAAACTATGCCCCGTAGGGGTATTTTGGTAATTTCACATAAGCCGAAAAGCTCAAAACCGGAGTCTGAGTTAATCAACCTTTGCTTACTGTTAAAATATCCTAATTTGCCTAAAATATCAGTAGGTATCAACCCGGGTATGTTCAATATGATTTTAATACATACTATGCGTTAAAAACGCTAAATAAGGCGACTAAAGGTCATTTCCGGGTTCGATACTTAAATCTGATATTTTTATATTTCCAGAAGGCTTAAAATAATTTATTTATCATATGTGATCAGTAACAAAAGGTTTGGAGTCGTTTAGATGTGTAAAACTCATTTTATGGCCCGTAAGGGCAAAACCGACAATTACCGGATTAAGCCTACGACTATGAGTTATGCTCAGCCTAAAATTAATTAAAAATATTTAAAATTCCCAAAATAATATATTACATCAGTGGGTATTAATTTTGATACCAAAAAATAGGCCTAACTAGGCTATACGCTAATTACGCCGTTTTATTAACATAAAGAATTAGTTTTGCGATAATGAGCATAACTCTTAATCTATAAGTCAAACTGATGTCAAACTTTGCATACAAGTTTATATATCAGTATTTAAGGTTTCTACACTTTTACATTTTCATAAATCACGTTCTAAGGTAGTAAGGGCATAACGGTCAACATATGAGCAATTAACGGAAATATGCATATTAATTGGATAACTAATGAACCAAGGTGTATAATCACAGAGGGTTGTTCTAACATGTAACCTAGTCCAATTAAAGCTCTGAGGCATTTCTAAAACATGCCTAAACGGGTCAGAACTGAAAGTCAAAGTGGAAGTCAAACTATGTGACTTTCGGTTCCGAACCGGGTCTAAACAGGAAATTGTCGGGTTGAACATGTTTAGACATGTTCTTACACTTATTACCAAGTTATAAAAATGATCAAACAGGTTGTATATGTTCTGGATAGCTAATCATGCATAAATTGTAATTTAAGAATCCTGTTGACTTTTTAAGTACATGTTTGACCCGACATTTGAACTAGTTAGAGTGGTGATCAGGGGAAACCCTTTTGAGGTTTTATTACCCACATAAATACCAAGCTATAACTACTTTTAATTCGAGATATGACTGAGCCATTATTGACTAATCTCGAAGTCAAACCGTAATTACGACGGTTTGACTTTTAGCTAATTAACCAAGCTAAACTCAAATAAAGAAGGACTAGCAGACTTACAAGAGTCCTATTCACGACTTATGATCAATTGGACCTGCTTGAGAGCTCCAGCAATGATCAAATTATGCAGATGAAGGTGTGAGGAGTTGTGTTGCTCAAGGTGGCCTTTTATAGTGAATTACACACCACAATTGGTTGACACATAGCTCTATGATTAACCACAACCATTCAACATGTGTCTCTAGTGCCCTAGTACAGTTTAGGGGCCGCCCATAATGCAAAAATGTCGTTCAAAAGTCGAGTTTCCGCGTATACAGGGGCCTGTCCCCGTTTTCTGCTTCTGGGCTCCTGAGGCGGCCCGCCTCAAGATTCATCAAGGCCCAAGCGGGCCGCTTGGCCCTCAAAATCATAATTTTCATTTTTAAATGCTTAGTAACTTGACCTTTGGCTTCACGAAGGGGTAACTAAGGTTATTTCTTGCATTTTGACCCCTTTAAATTTACCCACAAGGGCTTTAGGACTTATACCCACTTTGCCAAGTCCCTGAACACTTCCGGTTAACCCGAAAAGTCTTAACTTTCAATGTTTGCACTTTAACCCCTCGCACACGAATTTGATCATAACTTTCTCATACGATAATGAAACTTTATGAAATTTATATCGTGCATTCTAGTGAGCATAATTAACATTTACAAAGCTTTGGGTTTGTCAAAAGGTCACTCAGAGGTATATCTTTAAACATGTTGACACATTTAACCCCTGTAGTTTGTAATCTCTCACATTTTGCTTCGTATGATCCATGATTTATTCGTTTGATGTTATAAACATCATGTAGGGTTATTATGAAGTATATTCATTCACTGTTGACATTCAGAACCCGTAAAATCACATACTTTCCATGTTTGTCAACTTTAGTCCTTTTATAACATTCTTTCACACGTTCAAACTTTATGACACGTGTCAACACATTATAGGACGTGAATTTTCGAGGTGTTACATCCTCACCCCCTTAAAATAAATCTCGACCTGAGATTTACTGTAATAAGTAAGGGTACTTTTCTTTCATCGTGGATTCAACCTCCCACGTGTATTCGGGACCTCTACGGGCATCCCATTTAACCTTCACAATAGGTACATGCTTCCTTCGAAGCTTCTTTACCTGTCGATCTTCAATCGACAAAGGTTTTTCCACAAATTTTAAGCTCTCGTCTATATGCACATCTGTATGGGGTATAACCAGTGATTCGTCAGCGAAACACTTTTTCAGATTGCAGATGTGGAATACATTGTGAATTCCACTGAGCTCTTCTGGTAAGTTTAACTTATAGGCAACTGACCCGACACGTTCGATAACCTCGAAAGGTCCTATGTATCTCGGGCTTAGCTTGCCTTTCTTACCAGACCGCATCACTCCTTTCCAGGGTGACACTTTAAGTAGGACTTTGTCACCTACTTCGAAGTGAAAATCCTTACGCTTTGGATCAGCGTAACTCTTCTGCCTATCCCGGGCAGCTTTGAGACGGTCTCGAATCTGGACAATCTTGTCCGTGGTTTCGAACACTATCTCTGGTCCTGATAATTGGACATCTCCAACTTCCGCCCAACAAATAGGCGATCTACACTTTCTACCGTATAATGCCTCAAAAGGCGCAACCTTGATGCTGGTGTGGTAGCTATTGTTGTAGGAGAATTCGATTAACGGTAGGTTCTTATCCCAATTACCACCCAAATCGATTGCACATGCACGTAGCATGTCTTCCAACGTTTGAATAGTACGCTCACTCTGACCGTCTGTCTGAGGATGGTAAGCCGTACTAAAGTTCAAACGTGTGCCCAAAGATTGCTGGAAGCTTTTCCAAAAATGTGACGTATACCTAGTGTCTCTATCAGAGATAATAGCCACAGGTAAGCCGTGCAAGGCTACAATCTTATCAACGTATAACTGGGCTAACATATCGGAGCTATAAGTCTCCTTGATGGGTAAGAAATGAGCTGACTTAGTCAGTCGGTCAACTATTACCCATATCGTATCATTTCCCTTCATGGTCTTAGGTAACTTGGTAATAAAATCCATAGTTACCATTTCCCACTTCCACGTAGGAAGTTCAGGCTGTTGTAGCAAACCTGATGGTTTTTTATGCTCGGCTTTAACTTGAGCACATGTCAAGCATTTAGCTACATGGGTGGCCACAGACTTCTTCAAGCCTATCCACCAATAATTTGCCTTCAGATCCTGGTACATCTTATCAGCTCCAGGATGAACGGAGTATTTAGAACTATGGGCTTCCTGGAGGATAACATCTCGAAGACCTCCATAAATTGGAACCCATATCCGTCCATTTAATCTTAAAATTCCGTCCTTGCTAAGAGTCAACTGCTCCTCAGTTACTCCTAGCTTTTCATTAGGATAGTTAGCTTCCAACACAGCCTCCTTCTGTGCAGCTAACACCCTTTCAATCAAATTATTCTTTATCTCCATGCGCTTGGCATTGATTCGGATGGGTTTCACCCTTTCTTTCCGACTCAAGGCATCGGCGACTACATTCGCCTTGCCGGGATGG
>JARYGA010016307.1:0-48146 GCA_030545235.1 Helianthus tuberosus
ATGCGGATAGTTAATTAAGTTAGATATTTTCTAAATTTAAAAGGGGATAGCGAGCTTGATTAGAACACTTGGCTATTTTTTGGCTAAACACACACTCGTAACTGCTCTCATCAGCTCTCAACAGTTAGCTCGGCGATTACACACATTTTTGCACATTACACTCTAGTGATCCTTGTAACAAGCTTGCTATCATCCCGAGTTGTAACACATTTTCTGTTTAATCTGAGTTGGTGATCGGTAGTTTCCATCACCCGAGGTTTTTTATGCCGGAGATCAACTCTTGATCAAGGGCTTTTTCCTCGTATAAATCATTGTGTCACTTGTTCTTTACATTTCTAAGTGATCCTTAATATTGTTCATTGATTCAAGCATCACACCTCACATCAGAAAGTTTGGTTGCATTATCTTTGCTTGATTTTTGACCAAAACAGTTCGACGCCCACCGTGGGGCAATTGGTGCTTCATTCCTTAGAAGATTCTTATTTTTGTGGTCATTTCGGTTTATCACAACCAAGCAGATGGCTTCTTCAGCAAAGAACACATCAAGCTCTATGCCGGCAATGAGTTCTTCACAGGGCTTTCCTCCTTTGCCTCCACCACCTTCCGGATCCCAGAAGAACGTTGAAAATGCTGCGAAGAGACAAACCCCCATTTTTCCAAAACCACCAACTTCTTCGGTTTCTTCTAATCCAACCACTAATGATCTTTTTACTCTGATTTTGCAGATGAGAGATCGCATGCAAGAGCAGGACAAAACCAATGAAAGGATCCTCCAGGAGATTGGTGATATCAAGAAATAGAAGAAATCAGTGGAGGATCACTCTCCTCTGATACCAAGGTCATTGAATTTTGACACTCCAGTTGTAACTACCCTACAATCGGTAGTTCCAGGCATCCAGTATCAAAGTGGTCCATCAGAAAGGCGTTATGGAACATCAACTATGAGTCAAGCATTGGGCTCTCACTTCCAGCCTCAAGGATTCGGTTTAAAGCCATCGGGATCCTCTTTTCAGCATCAGGGATCCTTCGTCAGCTCAGGAGGATATTTAGGAATGCACACAGTCTAAGGATCCTCACAGGTCCAAGGATCCTCCCAGGTCCAAGGATCCTCTATGGTTCTAGGATCCTCTCAGGTTCAAGGATCCTCTCGGCCCCAAGGATCCTTTCAGGTTCAAGGATCCTCTCAGCCCCAAGGATCTTTTCAGGTTCAAGGGTCCTCTCAGCTTCAAGGATCCAACATCTTTCAGGATCAAGGATTCTTAAGAAGTATGTAGCCTCCAAGCTCGGATGTTCATCAAGGAGACTTCATACCAATGCAGACCATTGCCTCCTCTGGTCCTTCAATCATACCGGAACCCCATCAATATGGATTCACATCTGCAATTCCAAACTTGAATCCCATGGGAGGTAACACTTTTAATAATTCACATAACACTAACCATGGCTCTATGCAGGATACAGGTATCAATCAGGCTATGGCTAGGGAGTTACAGAAGCTTAAGGATATGATATCCAGCGTACCAGGAGTGGTTAAACCCATTCCTGAAATTGCAGATGGTAGCCATAGGATATCTCACTTTACACCACCTATTTGTGATGCTGAGATACCCAAAAGGTTCAAAATACCAACTATGAAGCTATATGATGGTTCAACGGATCCAGAGGAACATGTAGCCCAATACAGGGAGAGGATGGAGATCAATCCAATTCCCGAGAGGTTAAAAGAAGCATGTCTATGCAAGGGTTTTGGATCCACACTCACAGGATTAGCTCTCAAATGGCGGCTAAGGCTTCCCCCTTACTCTATTACTTCATTTGCTAATCTAGTTAATTTGTTTAATAGTCAATTCTCTTGTAGTAGAAAATTTGAACGATTAACTAGTGACCTATATAGGGTAACACAAGGTCAAAATGAATCACTTAGAGATTACATCACTAAGTTTAGTAAAGAATCCTTAGATATCCCTAACCTAGATATAGCTACGGCCGTAGAAGCCTTTAAAATGGGTTTGCTTAGGGATTCATTGTTCTATGATGATCTTGTTATGACCCCATGCAGGAATATTGATGAAGTAAGAACCAGGGCCCTTAGGTTCATCCGTTTAGAGGATGACAAAAGGATCCAGGAGAGACTGACAGGATCCTCAAAACAGGAAAAGCAAGGATCCTACTTCAGGAACAACAAATCCAAGGCTTACAACAAATCTGATAACCAAAACGTGCATGCAGTTGAACAGGAAGAGAATGATGATGATAATCCTCCCATTTCTGAATACTGTTTTTCTGTTGATACTAATGAACTAATTCTTGCAATGCAGAATCTAGGTGAGAAAGCAAGATGGCCAAGGAAAAGTGATAAACCGGCTGCTACAAAGGATAAATCCAAGTGGTGTGCATATCATGAAGATTTTGGACATCTCACTGAAGAGTGTATTGCATTCAGAAAAGAAATTGGTTACTTGTTAAGCAAGGGGCACTTGAAGGACCTTCTGGGACGAAAGAAGTTAAGGATCCAGGATCCTGAAAGGATCCCAGAAAAGGCTCATGCTCCTCCAGCAGACGCGCAAGTTATTAACTTCATAACCGGTGGATCAGACATTTGTGGTACTTCTTTTTCAGCAGCGAAAAGACATGCCAAGGAGACCAAGATGGATAATGGAGACAGACCCATCCGGTCCTCCACTGTCACCAAGGATAAAATTATAACTTTTGATGGGGATGATCGTCTTGATGTTCAGTGTTAGGGGAGGATTTTCAAATGATCAGTGATCCTCATTTACTGTTGGGTTTAGTGATCCTCACTTCTGTTTGAATTAGTGATCCTCAGAAGTATTGCAGGATCAGGATCATGGATCATCTTAAGGATCCTTATACTAACGATTGTCTACTTTTAATATGATGTTGTTTTGCAGGAGTACGAGCTTGGACTTGGTCTTGGCGATATTCCTGGAGCATATTCCATATTTATTCCGCACGTACATGGAAGAAATGGACGTTATGGAGGTCGTGGGGGACTTGCACCAAATGCGGAATGTTTTTTAGCTTAGATATTTTCCATTTTTAAACGGGGTAGCGAGCTAAATAGAAACACTTGGCTATTTTTAGCTTAACACACACTCTCGCAACTGCTCTCACCAGCTCTTGACAATTCACTTGGCGATTATACACTTTTTTGCACATTACACTATAGTGATCCTTGTAATTAGCTCGCTATCATCCGAAGTTGTAATACATTTCTTGTTTAATTTGAGTTGGTGATCGGTAGTTTCCATCACCCGAGGTTTTTTATGCCAGAGATCATTCATTGATCAAGGGCTTTTTCCTTGTATAAATCTTTGTGTCACTTGTTCATTTCATTTCTGAGTGATCCTTAGTGTTGTTCATTGATTCAAGCATCATACCTCACAATAGAAAGTTTGGTTGCATTATCATTGCTTGATTTTTGACCAAAACAGTTTGGCGCCCACCGTGGGGCAATTGGTGCTTCATTCCTAAGAAAATTCATACTTTTGTGGTCATTTCGGTTCGTTACAACCAAGCAGATGGCTTCCTCAACAAAGAATACATCAAGGTCTATGCCGGCGATTAGTTCTTTACAAGGCGTTCCACCTTTACCTCCACCACCTTCTGGATCCCAGAAGAATGCTGAGAATGCTGCGAAGAGACAAACCCCCATTTTCACAAAACCACCAACTTCTTCTGTTTCTTCTAATCCTACAACTAAAGATCTTTAGGCTCTGATTTTGTAGATGAGGAATCACGCACAAGAGCAGGACAAAACCAACGAAAGGATCCTCCGGGAGATCGCTGAGATCAAGAAACAGAAGAAATCAGTGGAGGATCACTCTCCTCTGATGCCAAGGTCGCTGAACTTCGACACTCCAGTCATAACTTCCCAGCACTCAGCAGCTCCGGACGTGTAATACTTGGGTGAATTACCAGGAAGACGTTATGGAACAACAACTATGAGTCAGACATTTGGCTCTCACTTCCAGCCTCAAGGATCCTCTTCTCAACCATCGGGATCCTCTTTTCAGCATCACGGATACTTCATGTCAGGAGGATATTTGGGAATGCATGCAGTTCAAGGATTCTCCCAGGTCCAAGGATCCTCCCAGATCCAAGGATCCTCCCAGGTCCAAGGATCCTCTCAGGTCCAAGGATCCTTCCCGGTCTAAGGATCCTCCCTTATCCCAGGATCCTCTCTGGCTCCAGGATCCTTTCAGGTTCAAGGATCATCTCAACTTCAAGGATCCAACGTCTTTCAGAATCAAGGATTCTTAAGAAGTATGCAGCCTCAGAGCTCGGACGTTCATCAAGGAGACTTCATACTAATGCAAACCATTGCTTCATCTGGTCCTTCAATCATACCAGAGTCCCGTCAACATGGATACACATCTGGAATTCCAAACACGAATCCTGTGGGAGGTAACACTTTTAATAGTTCATATAACACTAACCATGGCTTAATGCAGGATACAGGTATTAATCAGGCTATGGCCAGGGAGTTACAGAAGCTCAAGGATATGATATCCAGTGTTAAAGGAGTGGTTAAACCCATTCCTGAAATTGCAGATGGTAGCCATAGGATATCTCATATTGCACCACCCTTATGTGATGCTGAGATACCCAAAAGATTCCAGATACCATCCATGAAACTGTATGATGGTTCAACGGATCCAGAGGAGCATGTAGCTCAATACAGGGAGAGGATGGAGATCAATCCAATTCCTGAAAGGTTAAAAGAAGCATGTCTATGCAAGGGATTTGGATCCACACTCACAGGATCTGCTCTTAAATGGCTGCTAAGTCTTCCCCTTACTCTATTACTTCAATTGCTAATCTAGTTAAGTTGTTTAATAGTCAATTCTCTTGTAGTAGAAAATTTGAACGATTAACTAGTGATCTATATAGGGTAACACAAGGTCAAAATGAATCACTTAGAGATTATATCACTAAGTTTAGTAAAGAATCCTTAGATATTCCTAATTTGGATATTGCTACAGCTGTAGAAGCCTTTAAAATGGAATTGCTTAGGGATTCATTATTCTATGATGATCTTGTTATGACACCTTGCAGGAATCTTGATGAAGTAAGAACCAGGGCTCTTAGGTTCATCCGCTTAGAGGATGACAAAAGGATCCAGGATAGATTGACAGGATCCTCAAAGCAGGAGAAACAAGGATCCTACTTCAGGAACAACAAATCAAAGCCCTACAACAGATCTGATAACCAGAACGTGCATGCAGTGGAACAAGAAGAAGATGATGATGATGATTATCCTCCTATTTCTGAATACTGTTTTTCTGTTGATAACAATGAACTAATCCTTGCAATGCAGAATCTAGGTGAGAAAGCTAGGTGGCCGAGAAAAAGTGATAAACCAGCTGCTACAAAGGATAAGTCCAATTGGTGTGCATATCATGAGGATTTCGGGCATCTCACTGAAGAGTGCATTGCACTTAGAAAGGAATTTGGTTACTTGTTGAGCAAGGGGCATTTGAAGGAACTTTTAGGACGAAAAAAGTCAAGGATCCAGGATCCTGAAAGGATCCCGAAAAGGGCTCCTGCTCCTCCAGCAGATGCACAAGTTATAAACTTCATATCCGGTGGATCAGACATTTGTGGTACCTCCTTTTCAGCAGCAAAAAGACATGCTAAGGAAACCAAGATGGACAATGGAGACAGACCCGTCCGGACCTCCGTTGTTACCAAGGATAAAGTCATAACCTTTGATGAGGATGATCGTGTTGATGTCCAGGATCCTCATCATGATGGTCTTGTAATTACATTGTTTATTTCTAACCACTTTGTTCGCAGGATCCTTAGAGATGGAGGAAGCTCTGTGAACATCATTCAGCTTGATGTCCTCAAGAAGATGAATATACCGGAGTCTGATATTGTCCCAAGATCCTCAGTACTTGTGGGATTTAGTGGGGAAACCAAAAACACATTGGGGGATATAAAACTCCCAATTTATATTGAAGGACTCCATTCTTATCAGAAATTTTGTGTTATAGATTGCTTATCTTGTTGCAACGTTATCCTTGGCAGGCCATGGATACATGATATGAAGGCAGTTCCATCCACCTATCATCAGTGTGTAAAACTTCCAAGTCCATGGGGAGTGGTGAAAATTGAGAGTGATCAACAAGAGGCTAAGAATTGTTATACCTCATCAATGAAGCCAGCCTCAAGACCAAGGGAGCAATAGCAATTAAAGTATCCTTCAAGAGATGTCTTGGAGGCAAGAGAACAGGATTTGAAAGAAATCCTCATGGATCCTCATGATCCTGAATCCAAGATCTTCATAGGATCGGGGATCCTTAGCGACATTGAACAGGAGCTAGTATCCTTCCTTAAAAGAAGGAAAACTACCTTTTCCTGGAAACATGAGGATATGACAGGTATATCTAAAGATATAATTACTCATAAACTTGGCATTGACAGGTCGTTCAAGCCAATTCATCAAAAGAGGAGGAAGTTTGCACCTGAACGGAATGCTATTATCCAGGAAGAAGTAGATAAACTACTTCGGGCAGGTATGATAAGAGAGGTTAAGTATCCAAAATGGTTAGCCAATGTGGTTGTTGTTCAAAAGAAAAATGGAAAGTGGAGAGTATGTGTCGATTTTACTGATTTAAACAAGGCATGTCCCAAGGATCCTTTCCCATTACCCCACATTGACTCCATGGTGGATGCTACCGCGGGTCATGAGTTGTTAACTTTTATGGATGCTTCATCTGGATTTCAACAAATTCAGATGGAACCATCTGATCAAGAGGATACAGCCTTTATGACCCCAACTGGTATATATTGTTATATTGCTATGCCATTTGGACTAAGGAATGCAGGTGCTACTTATCAAAGGCTAGTCAATATGATGTTCAAGGAACAGATTGGACACACTATGGAAGTCTATATTGATGACATGGTGGTTAAGTCCAAGAAAGCTGAGGATCACCTTAAAGACTTGGAGGAAGCATTCAATATCCTTGATAAATTTAATATGAAACTAAATCCTTCCAAGTGTCATTTTGGTGTTAAGGTAGGTAAATTCTTAGGCTATATGGTGACAAAGAGAGGCATTGAAGCAAGTCCAAAGCAAATCAAGGTTATTGTGAATATCAAATCTCCTGCCAATGCTAAGGATGTGCAAAGATTGACAGGCAGGATCGCAGCCTTGAACAGATTCATATCCAAGTCCTTAGAAAAGTGCAAGGAATTCTATGACATCCTGAGGAAGAACAAGAAATTTGAATGGACTGAGAAGCATGAAAGTGCCCTTAAAGCTCTTAAGGATTACCTATCCTCAGCCCCAGCCTTGATGAAACCAGAAAAAGGGGATATATTATCCTTATACTTGGCAGTATCCTCAAAAGCAGTAAGTGCGGTCCTTGTTAAGGATCACCAAGGTACACAACATCCTGTTTATTATGTAAGTAAGAGTTTACTTGTTGCTGAATCCAGGTATTCACACTTAGAGAAACTTATCCTTGCATTAATTATGGCATCTACTAAATTAAGACATTATTTTGAGACTCGTGCCATTATTGTTAAGACTAATTTTCCAATTAAGAATGTTCTCAGGAAACCTGAAATGTCAGGAAGGATGGCTAAGTGGGCAGTGAAGCTTAGTGCTTATGATATAAGATATGAGCCTAGAACTGCCATCAAATCCCAAGCTTTAGCTGACTTGGTGGCAGATTTCAGTAGTGACTTGCAAAAGGAAGCTGAGTTAGAAGTCTAACAACTTGAAGAAACTAAGGATCCTTGGATTCTCTTCACTGATGGAGCCTCTAATGTAAAAGGAACAGGGCTTGGAATACTACTAAAATCGCCACAGGGGGACATAATACCCCACTCCATAGCTTGTGAATTTCAAACTACCAACAATGAGGCTGAGTATGAAGCCTTGATAGCTGGTTTGCAAATTGCTAAGCATATGAGGATCAGGTATCTTGAGGTACATGTAGATTCATTATTAATCACTAATCACTTTAATGGATCCTATGCTGTTAAAGGTGAAAAACTAATCAAATATTTAGAGATAGTCAAAGAATTGGCACTCTCTTTTGTTTCCTTTAGTTTGACACAGGTACCAAGGGAAGAGAATGCAGAAGCTGATGCATTAGCCAATCTAGGATCATCCTAGAAGATCCCGGAGGATATAAGGATCCCTATTATCCATATCCTGACCCCTGCTATCGAGAATCGTGTAGCTATGGAGATAGGAGAAGATTCTGCAATCATCCCTAGTGGTGATACTCAATTTCATTCAGGATCATGGATCCTCCCAATCATGAGATACATACAACATGGAGAGATTCCTACAGGAGAAAAGCCAAGGGCTTTCAAAATTAAGGTATCTCAATTTACAATATTAAATAATATGTTGTATAAACGATCTCTTGCAGGACCATATCTAAGATGCATTGAGGATCCTGAAATCCAAGAAGTCCTAAAGGATTTCCATGAAGGAGATTGTGGAAACCACACTGGGGGCAGGGCATTATTCTCAAGGTTCCTGAGGACAGGATACTATTGGCCCACTATGAAAAAGGATGTTGTGGAGTATGCCAAGAAGTGTGATCCTTGTCAGAGGCATAGTAATATCCTTCACCAACCAGTAGAGCTCTTGCATCCTATATCCTCTTCCTGGCCATTCATGAGATGGGGAATGGATATAGTTGGAAAGCTTCCTAAGGCACCTGGTGGAAAAGTATTCATGCTTGCTATGACTGATTACTTCTCCAAGTGGATAGAGGCTGAAGCCTTTGCTCAAGTCAGAGAAAAGGAAGTTATATCCTTTATTAAAAGAAACATTATTACTAGATTTGGTATCCCTTCTGAAATTGTTTGTGATAATGGATCCCAATTTATTGGGAATAGAACCACTAAATTTTGTGACAGCTGGGGGATTAAGATGATAACATCAACACCAGTCCACCCACAAGCTAATGGTCAGGCAGAATCATCCAACAAGATCATCATCAACAATTTGAAGAAGAAGCTTGGATCCAAGAAAGGAAAATGGGCAGAAGAACTACCTTATGTGCTTTGGGCTGATAGGACAACTCCCAAGAATGCTACTGGCCAAACTCCATTTTCTTTGGTATTTGGGGCAGAATCAGAGATCCCTACAGAGATGGTGGTTCCAACTGCAAGAACAAGCATTCGTGATCCTGAAGAAAATGCTGAAAACTTGGTTCAAGACTTGGATACTATAGAGGAAATCAGGGATCTGGCAAGGATAAGGATGGCTAGTTATCAACAAAGGATGGCTGGAGCCTACAACAAAAATGTCAGGATCAGGAAGTTCCATGTTGGTGATATGGTATTAAGGAAAGCATTTCAGAATACTACCAATCTTGCTGATGGAAAGTTGGCACCAAAATGGGAAGGCCCCTATTTGATTGAAGCTGAGGCAGGAAAGGGGGCATATCGATTGCTAACAATGGAAGGTGATTTGCTACCAAGAGCTTGGAATGCTGTCCATTTGAAGAAATATTTCATGTGACAAGGATCCATGATCCTTACAAGACAAGTATCCTTGAAGGATCCTTATAAGACAGATGATCCTCTTTCTGGTAATATTCTGATCTCTGACTATTTCATTCTTTAATTATCTCATATAAGGGTAAGGATCTTGCATCCTTTATCCTCCTTTCACTTGATTCTGAGTTTTGAAGGTTCAGGTATCCTTAACAAAGGATTGAGTATCCATAGAAGTATTCAGTTATTTGGGCTTGACCCCAGTTATTTGGGCTTGACCCCAGTTATTTGGGCTTGACCCCAGTTTGGGCCTGTCCCCAGTTTCGCCAGTAGCGCACGATTATCCTGGTATAGTTCATGGCAATGGGACCAGTACTCACTTTAGGGGCTGACAATTTCATTGTACTGGCTATATTCAGGATCCTACGTATAATGGTAGATGTACCATACATCCGTTCCTAAGGTTTCTAACGTTTTCACGTTAGCTAAGGTTTTGGCATTTTCATGTCACTAAGTTTGGATAGTCGCCAGTAAGGGCCATACTCCAGTTTACACACGATCTTTGGGCTTGTCCCCAGCTATCCTTTGGGCTTGTCCCCAGTTATCCTTTGGGCTTGTCCCCAGAATTGTTGGGCTTGTCCCCAGTTACTAAATCTTATCTTACATTGGCTTAGTCCCAAGTTGTATCCTATTTTAGGTTTTTGGAGATAAACGACCAAGGATCCTTGATCCTTACTTTCTACTAAGGTTTCTCTTTTGGGTTATCCTGATTATAAGTGTTAAAGGATAGGATCCTAACTTGGATTCTCAGGTATGATCCTTAACTGTTTTGATTTTATTTGAGTAACCCTTATCCTTTGACAACTGAACTTATGATCCTTAAAATATATTACTTTTCAGAACTTATCGACTATAGGATATGTGATCCTTGATCATATCCTAAACTTTTTGAGGATATTTATTAAATTTTTCCTTTACTTGATAAATTTAAACAAAGTGAATATCACAACAATTGAAAAGTAAAGTGCTAACAAGGATACCAACACGGGAGGTAGCCAAAAAGTTACAGTTATTTTATTCACAAAACGTTAAACCCTTTAAGGTTGTCAAAATTGCCAACCCACGTTTCTACCAGCAAAACGTGGCCCGTCCACATGGGTTGGCAAAGGGTGTCCATTGTTTACGGGTCTTTGTAGTGCAGGAAATAAAAGACGGAAGGATAACGAGTGGCTTCATCCCCCAAACAGAGGATCCATCCACCACCCATTATCTTGCCTATCGTTCAAGGATCCATAATCCTTTAACCTAGTAACTATTGTTCAAGATACAACCCATCATTGTTCAACAAAAACATCATAACCAAATAACCAAATTCTAAAAAAATGGGCTCCGGCTACATCTAGAAATGTCCTTCATCGCCCATTCATGCAGCCTACATCTTCGTTGCATCACCATCTCCTCCAGCTCCAGTATCCTTCACATAATCCTTGCCACTGCCACCAGCCTCGATTGCCAGAACCTCATCAGCCTCATCTTCGTTCTTCAACTCAGCCAGCCTAGACTTCCAGCCCTCCATGTCCCAGTTGCTCCTGTCAAAGGCAGGATCCTGAGCTTCTTGGGCCATCTGCAACTTGGTCTTGTACATGGCAATGGCGGCGGAGACTTTAGCATCCTCCGTGATCTCGTGCTTCTCATAGTCAGCATTGATCTGAGCTGCAACCATCTGAGTTTTGGCATCATTGAGATCCTTTTCGAGGGAAGCAATCTTGTGATCTTTGAGCACCGTCACTTTTTGGAGATCAGAGTATTTCTCCTTAAGCTCTTCGACGTTCCCAACATAGTCCTCGATTTCGGTAAATTTCTGCAAAGAAGACAATGTATGTCACACCCCGACCGCGTAAAACAACAAATCGCGGCGGAAACATCGGGGCGTGTTGCGACAGAATTAATTGTTTCATAACCATGGCACACAAAGTGTATTTTATTTATTAAACAAGGGTGTTACATTGTCTCGAAATAGTAAATTAAGAGTTCAGAACATAATTAAACATAGTCTATCTTCTTTTAAAGTTTCTAAGGCACAGGTCCGCCCTAGTATCATGATCAACATCCTATGGAAAAGCACCTGAAAACACATGTGAAAATAGGTACGTCAGCATAAAAATGCCTGTGAGATACATAGGTTTGTGAAAATAAGATTCATGACTTGTATTTGAGAAAATGTTTAGTCATGAACCTTGTTATTTGCTTTGACTTGTAAATCATTTGAAAACAATAAGATCAGATGATATGTATAAGTACATGTCAGATTAAATAGATAACCATGTAAAAATGTGTTTGTATAAGATAAGTTGTTTGTAAATCAATGTCTTGTGAAAAGTATGTTATTTGTATAAAATGTTCTATGTCTCAAACTGAAATGATTCAAATAACGTTACGCCATGTAATACCATACAAACACTTATATATAGGAAGTACCAGCGGCGTATCCACCATGCTTGTATCATATTACACACGCATCGTTAACTTAATCACTTAATCAAACCAAACCGATGTAAGAAGTCTATGTTTAAACCATATTGTCAAATGTATTGAATAATATGTCAAAGTGTTTATGTCAAGATGTAAATCATGTCAAATGTCTATGTCAAATATCCATGTCAAATGTCTATGTCAAATATCCATGTCAAATGTCTATGTCAAATATCCATGTCAAATGTCTTTGTGTAAAATGTCTATGTCAAAATGTCATGTATGGCAAGTGAAATGTCTCAACTAAACCATATGCACAAAAACAAAGTATTGAAGTAAAACTTGGTTTAAATCAAAGTTATGTTTTGTGTAAATGCATGCAACTATTTAATATGAACATTTATGTGGTATTGTGAAAATGCATACATCCAAGCCTGGCGACTGTGGTGATAAAACCCTTTAAACAAATTAAAGGTCTATCTGTCTTAATGTCAACGAATTCGGTCATTCCTTTCTGTCCCCTTACCCTGGGATGTCCGGAACGGGAGTTGTCAATTCCTATGGTACCACTACCTACTAACGAACGGCGTAGCTAATGTTAATGGATATATTGTCCCATGTAAACAAACCAAATGTCATAACAAAATGTGAGCATGTGAAAACAATGCACTAAGTATGTAATCAAATGAACATACATAGCGTGAAATGTCATGTAAAACGATGTACTAAGTAATGCACACAATGGGCACACCTAGCATGAAATGTCATGTAAAACGATGTACTAAGTAATGCACACAATGGGCACACCTAGCAGGAAATGTCATGTAAAACAATGTACTAAGTAATGCACACAATGGGCACACCTAGCAGGAAATGTCATGTAAAACAATGTACTAAGTAATGCACACAATGGGCACACCTAGCAGGAAATGTCATGAAATCATGTACTATAATGTACTAACGAACATAGCATGTATATGATGTGAAAACAGAAAAGCATGAAAGTAACAAGTAGGCACATGTGTTCCACCCCAAAACAGTTTGGAAAACAGTAAAAGAGGGGTCTATGTACTCACATAAACACCTTGAAAACATTTAAAAGAGGGGGTTCTATGTACTCACTTGTGATTGCTCAGCTGTATAAAGATAACCACCAAGCAATGCAAGAGATCTCGGAATCAAACGGCACCTAGTATAGGTAACTATGTTAATAACCGGACCTTAATCGGATGATTGGATAGAATGAGGTTTCGTAAACCAAACGAGTGTAGAGACTCGTGTCCTTTGGTTTAACAAAGCCTACATACTAAATGAAACCTAACATAATTGTTTACGACCCATTACGACCCGTTTAGGAAGCTTATGCTACTTTAACGTGTCGTGCGCGTGAAACGCGTTCGGACCGCCTAACTAGTCCTATGACAAGTATTATATGCCTAAACATGTTACATAATCAGTTACGTGACAAAAGTTTAGGTTACATATGCTAAATTACCAATTATGTATGAAAAGGGTATTCTGGTAATTTACCTAAGGCATATAAACTACCTATCATACAACTACTTACACGTCGTGACCATAAGGTATAACCTCGGAAGGTTATTCCCTATCTACTATGGTCACCTACTGTGTTTGGTCGGATCCTAATGATCGACCAAACTGGGTCGGGTTCGAGGTATAAGCGATTTATCAGATCGCTTACCCTACGACCCTAGACAACGTGGTAATCAGTAGGCATAGTCCCAAGGGACTATAACCATCGTGATTACAATCACGTTGCGAAGTTCTAACGAACTTCGCATTGACCATTACTGGCCAACGCTGAAAGTCAAACAAAGTTTGACTTTCTGACTCGAAAAGCAGTAAAAATAAGGAAAAGAACGAAAGAATACTTACGAAGGGTCCCCGAATGCTAATCTAGATCAGTATAGTTCAGGTATGAAACAAGGTTTCAACTTAGAACACAACTAATAAGATTCTTGTGCCTTAAAACAATGAAAGGCATGGGGTATATATAGTATTCGGGTAACCGTTAGGATCGTTTGTCGATTATCGTGCCTTAATCTCGTGCGTACACTTGTCACAAAGGTTATGGAGCCACATATGCTCCTAATCTTAGTGATTAAGCAAGTTGCAAACATGTGGTTGTGGTTTAATTGGTTGCAACTTGTGATAAAAACACTGAATCTGGTCCAGATAGGGGCTCGCGTGACGCTAAGGACCCTCGCGTCACGCTAGGCCCCTGTTTTGGCAGATTTTGCAGAAATGGTCCCTGCACGTGTTTTAAGCGATTTTCGATGCGTTTGAACCCCGTTAACCTCATTTCAAGGCTCTAAAATGAAGTTAAAGTATAGGGAACTCAAAACATGTTCAAAAATATGCCGGATGATGGTTCGTTTGGTCGTACGAACGCGATGTTCGCTTAAGTACGACGGAATGCGCATAAGCGCGAAAAACGATCCAAATGACGCGACGAATGGATTTTTCTTAAGGCGAACACTAAAATAAAATATAGTCATGCTTTCATAAATTTTTGGATGTCCAGATGTATTCAGAACGTAAGTTATGCGCGAAAATGCAAACTTGTGCACTTTTTGACACTTTTAGTCCCTGAATGTTCCAAAAGTTCATTTTAGCACACCAAACCCCTCAAAGCCTATTTCTAAGCTATGTAAAGGATATTTAAGGTGTGTTTAACTTATGGTCATGTTCCGGAATGTTCGTTACAGTTCAAATTGACATACTTTCGCAGTTTGTCATATTTAGTCCCTGTAAGCGAATTAACTTGTTTTTGCCATACCAAAGCCTTCAAAACTTATTTCTAAGTTATGTAAAGGTTATTTAAGGTATGTTGAGTATATGTTGATGTTCCGGAGTATTTCTCGCATTAAACTGAGTACGTTTACGCACTAGTTTGCGTATAACTCTCCAGAAAGCGATGTAGAGTTTGAAATTACATAAAAGTCAAAACATGAAAAATGTACAACATAACAAAACAGACATTGGGATCAAATAACATTGTTTTATTGATAACAGAACTGTTCATAGTGATTACAAGCACAGTTGTTACAGTCTCCCCTACTTGTGGAAATTTCGTCCCGAAATTTATTTAGAGGAAACTTGTGGAAAAAGATGTGGATATTTCGCCTTCATTTGATCTTCGCGTTCCCAAGTAAACTCAGGTCCACGTTTAGCTTCCCAGCGAACTTTGACCAAAGGAATGCGCTTGCGTTTAAGCCACTTGACTTCACGTTCCATGATTTCCACTGGTTTCTCAACAAATTTCAGTGTTTTGCCAACACGAATTTCGTCAAGCGGTATGGAGTAGTTCTCATCAGCTGTACACTTCTTGAGATTTGATATGTGAAAAGTTGGATGAACATTTCCAAGTTCAGGAGGTAACTCAAGTCTGTAGGCTACCTTTCCGATTCTTTCGACGATCTTGAATGGTCCAACGTATCTAGGTGCAAGTTTTCCTTTCTTTCCAAATCTGATCACACCTTTCCAAGGTGAGACCTTAAGTAATACTCGATCACCGACTTGAAATTCAAAGGCTTTGCGTTTTGGGTCCGCGTAAATCTTCTGACGGTTTCTAGCTGCCTGAAGGTTATCACGAACTTTCTTGACCTTGTCAGTTGTCTCTAAAATGAGGGCAGGTCCAGTAAGTTGAGCCTCGCCAATCTCATTCCAGCAGACTGGTGAACGACATTTTCGACCATAGAGAGCCTCAAAAGGAGCCATTTTGATGCTAGTGTGATAACTGTTGTTGTAGGAGAATTCAATCAATTTAAGATGTGAATCCCAGCTACCACCAAAATCGATCACACAAGCTCTTAGCATATCCTCCAGAGTCTGGATTGTTCTCTCAGATTGACCATCCGTTTGCGGATGATAAGCTGTGCTCAGATTAAGTTGGGTCCCCATGGCAGATTGCATGGTTCTCCAAAAATGAGAAGTGAAACGAGCATCTCTGTCAGAAATGATGTTCAAAGGAACACCATGTCGAGCTACAATTTCATCTACATAGATTTGAGCAAGTCTGTTAGTAGGAAAATCCTCGCGGATTGGCAAGAAATGTGCTGACTTTGTAAGACGATCAACGACTACCCAGATGGCATCATGACCTTTCTTTGTGCGCGGCAGTTTGGTAACAAGATCCATAGTAATGTTTTCCCATTTCCAAACTGGGATCTCTGGTTGCTCCAATAAACCAGAAGGACGCTGATGTTCAGCCTTAACCTTAAGACAAGTAAGGCATTTGGATACGTATAAGGCAATGTCTTTCTTCATACCAGGCCACCAATAGTGTGTACGAAGGTCCTTATACATTTTATCTGAGCCCGGATGAATAGAATAACGAGACTTATGGGCTTCATCCATAAGCAAGGTACGAAGATTATCCTGGCTTGGGACCCACAAACGGTCCATGAAGTAATATGACCCATTGTCCTTCAGTTCAAGAGCAGGTGTTATGTGATAGGGAAATTCCTTATCCATCAAACCTTGTGCAACACAAGATTGTTGAGACTGAGAAATGCGGGCTTGAATATCAGATCGAGCTTGAATAACAGATTGAACACGTACACAATGAAGCTTAGTATGTTCCTTACGACTCAATGCATCAGCCACGACATTCGCCTTACCAGGATGGTAGCGAATTTCGCAATCATAGTCGTTTAAAAGCTCAACCCAACGTCGTTGCCTCATGTTGAGTTCTTTCTGATTGAAGATATGCTGAAGACTTTTGTGGTCAGTGAAAACCACACATTTTGTACCGTACAAATAATGTCTCCAGATCTTGAGAGCAAAGACAACTGCACCTAACTCAAGATCATGAGTGGTGTAGTTCTTCTCATGTATCTTCAACTGCCTCGATGCATAAGCTATGACTTTGTTCCTTTGCATAAGAACACAGCCAAGACCCAATTTCGATGCATCACAATACACAACAAAATCATCATCACCCTCAGGCAATGATAGAACAGGCGCATCGCAAAGCTTCTGCTTCAAGTGTTGAAAAGCTTCCTCTTGTTTGAATCCCCAGAAAAAGGGCATTTTCTTCTGAGTTAGAGCAGTTAGAGGAACTGCAATCTTAGAGAAGTTCTCAATGAAGCGGCGATAATAACCCGCTAGACCAAGAAAAGAACGAACTTCAGTAGGAGTAGAAGGTGTATTCCAAATCCTTAATCGCACTGATCTTGGAGGGATCTACATGGATACCTTGTTCGTTGATAACATGCCCCAAAAATTGAACTTCTTTAAGCCAAAATTCGCACTTGGAGAATTTGGCGAAAAGTTGCTCTTTCTTTAGGAGTTCAAGGGTAAGACGAAGATGTTGCTCGTGATCAGCTTGCGTCTTAGAGTATATCAAGATGTCATCGATAAAAACAATGACGAACTGATCCAAATAAGGTTTGCAGACCCTATTCATTAAGTCCATGAAAACAGCAGGAGCATTAGTCAAACCGAATGGCATGACTGTGAATTCATAATGTCCATAACGAGTACGGAATGCTGTCTTCGGAATGTCTTCTTCTTGCACCCGAAGTTGATGATACCCAGAACGTAGATCAATCTTCGAAAAATAAGAAGCACCTTGTAACTGATCAAAGAGGTCGTCGATGCGAGGTAGAGGATATCGATTTTTGATGGTAAGCTTGTTAAGCTCACGATAATCGATACACATCCTAAAGGATCCATCCTTCTTCTTGACAAAAAGAACGGGAGCACCCCAAGGTGAAAAGCTAGGACGGATAAAACCTTTGTCAGAGAGCTCCTGAAGCTGCTTAGATAACTCTTGCATCTCAGACGGTGCAAGACGATATGGAGCTCTGGCAATGGGATTTGCACCAGGTACGAGATCAATGCGGAACTCGACTTGGCGTGCTGGAGGTAGACCAGGTAAATCTTCAGGGAACACTTCAGAATAATCCCGAACGACAGGAATATCTGAAATAGACTTACCCTTGCCTTTATCTTCTGTAACATGTGCTAAGAAAGCCACATAGTTCTTCTGCAGATACTTCCGAGCTTTAAAACAAGACATGAGTTTGAGACCACCGATAGGCTTCTCACCTTGAACCTGCAGGATCTCGCCTGTCGAAAGTGACACACGAACAATCTTCTTAGAACAAACTATCTCTGCGTGATGCTTGGATAACCAATCCATTCCCACAATAACGTCGAAGCTTCCAAGTTGCATAGGCACGAGGTCAATAGGAAAAAGATGGTCGATAAGATTCAACTGGCAGTTGTGAAGAACAGAATCAAGAATAATGGGTTCACCACTAGCAACCTCTACTGTCAAAGATTTGCCTAGTTTCGTTCTAGACACTCGAAGCATTTGCTCAAAAGACAAAGACACGAAACTCTTATCGGCACCAGAATCGAAAAGAACAGATGCAGGCTGATTATTAATAAAGAACGTACCGTTCACCACATTATCGTCAGCCTGTGCCTCTTGGGCATTCATGTTAAAAACTCGGCCTCTAGCCGGAGCCTAATTCTGGTTCTGGTTCTCGTTGACTAGTCTTGGGCACCGATTCCTATAGTGGGTCAGATCCCCACAATTGTAACAAGCACCCGGTGGGTATTGTGGTCTTGCAGCTTGACCCTGTTGCGGAGCAGGAGGCTGAGCAACTTGTTGAGCCGGGTTCTGAACCGCGGGATTCTGAGCAGATCGACAAACATCGGCGAGATGGCCTGATTTCCCACAGTTAGTACAGAAACGGCATGGAAGTTGCGGCTGGTGGTGACTGTTGCATCTATTGCACAAAGGTGCATTCCCTGAATAGGGTTTCTTTGCTGGAAGCTGTGCAGGTTGGTTGAGAGCTGCCTGATTAGCTTGGGCAGTGATAGCAAAATTTTGAGAAGCCTTACGCTTCTTTGACCTCTTCGAAGAACCAGAGTTCTTTCCATTCAAGTTTTGACCTTTCTTGCTATCTTCCCTGTCAGCCGACTGCTTCTTGCCCTAGTCACCCTTCCTGTGTAACTTGTTCTTCCGGATCTGCGACTCAGTCAATGTCGCAGATAACTCGATCGCCTGACGAAGTGTTGCAGGGTTACTACCAGTAAGAATGTCTTGTACCGAGTCAGGTAGGCCATCGATGTATCTCTCGATAGCCTTGTCGAGTGGGGTAACCATTGTTGGGCAAAGCAGACTCAATTCTTCAAACCGATCAGTATAAGCCCTGTGCTCACCACTATCTTGCTTCAACACATCAAACTCTTTCTCCAACGCTCGCTGTTCATGGCGAGGACAGAATTCCCTCATCATAAGGGCTCTAAGTTCAGCCCATGTCTGTGCGAGAGCAACTTCTGCACCTTGGTCCCTCATAACCCCGTTCCACCATGTTAAAGCCCTCTTCTGAAATACGCTCGAGGAGAACTCGACCTTGCGATTATCCGGACACTGCACATGGCGAAAAGTATTCTCTATGCTCTCGAACCACTGAAGAAGACCAGTCGCTCCCTCAGAACCACTAAACTTGAGTGGTTTAGCCTGGTTAAAATCCTTGTATTTGCATGGAACATTGTTGTTGTTGTTGGCTTGGTTCCATTGAGCAAAGAGATTTGGAAACTGAGCAGCCATCTGCTGCGCAATAATTTCTGCCAGCTCGGCAGTTGCTATCTGATTCTCGCGTCGAGGAGGCATTCTAAAAGAGGAAAACATGAAAGGAACGAGTGAGATGATTGGATGAAGAGAATGAGATGAAACAAAATCAACAAAAGCAAAGATGGTGGTCATTCGTCCGTATCACAAAGCAAACAAACGACACACAGTGACTAATCAAAGTAAATGGGTCAAAAATAATGTATAATGAAGACATGCTCGCCTATAAGTGAACACTCATCCCAGGAATTCCCAGGTAAGCACAACTGGTCTCTGCGTCTGGTTGAGATGTATACGAAGTGCTTGCCTAGACAGAAAACCCAGAATACAGGCATTCACCCTTCCAGTTTGCACATGTTCACATTATTTAAAACCCAAAACGTTTGACGGGATTTTTGAAAATTTGAAGGCACAAGGCCAAAAACCAAACTCGAAAAGGGCTCAAAACCATAAAACAGAGGGTTCAAAACCTTACAATTGAGGGTTCAAAACCTTGTAAAAATCATTCAAAAACAGATGATTGTTTTTCAAAAATCGTTTCGGAAAAATTTTGGTTCCTTGTTTTGTTAATCACCTAAGGATAGGTGATGTACATGTTTTAAGATCTAAACACAAGATAACTTGTGTTAGGTTCCTAGAAAAGTTATAGTCTAGGTCAAAGCATTACTAATAACCTAATTCCCTATAACCATTGGCTCTGATACCAACTCTTCTGTCACACCCCGACCGCGTAAAACAACAAATCGCGGCGGAAACATCGGGGCGTGTTGCGACAGAATTAATTGTTTCATAACCATGGCACACAAAGTGTATTTTATTTATTAAACAAGGGTGTTACATTGTCTCGAAATAGTAAATTAAGAGTTCAGAACATAATTAAACATAGTCTATCTTCTTTTAAAGTTTCTAAGGCACAGGTCCGCCCTAGTATCATGATCAACATCCTATGGAAAAGCACCTGAAAACACATGTGAAAATAGGTACGTCAGCATAAAAATGCCTGTGAGATACATAGGTTTGTGAAAATAAGATTCATGACTTGTATTTGAGAAAATGTTTAGTCATGAACCTTGTTATTTGCTTTGACTTGTAAATCATTTGAAAACAATAAGATCAGATGATATGTATAAGTACATGTCAGATTAAATAGATAACCATGTAAAAATGTGTTTGTATAAGATAAGTTGTTTGTAAATCAATGTCTTGTGAAAAGTATGTTATTTGTATAAAATGTTCTATGTCTCAAACTGAAATGATTCAAATAACGTTACGCCATGTAATACCATACAAACACTTATATATAGGAAGTACCAGCGGCGTATCCACCATGCTTGTATCATATTACACACGCATCGTTAACTTAATCACTTAATCAAACCAAACCGATGTAAGAAGTCTATGTTTAAACCATATTGTCAAATGTATTGAATAATATGTCAAAGTGTTTATGTCAAGATGTAAATCATGTCAAATGTCTATGTCAAATATCCATGTCAAATGTCTATGTCAAATATCCATGTCAAATGTCTATGTCAAATATCCATGTCAAATGTCTTTGTGTAAAATGTCTATGTCAAAATGTCATGTATGGCAAGTGAAATGTCTCAACTAAACCATATGCACAAAAACAAAGTATTGAAGTAAAACTTGGTTTAAATCAAAGTTATGTTTTGTGTAAATGCATGCAACTATTTAATATGAACATTTATGTGGTATTGTGAAAATGCATACATCCAAGCCTGGCGACTGTGGTGATAAAACCCTTTAAACAAATTAAAGGTCTATCTGTCTTAATGTCAACGAATTCGGTCATTCCTTTCTGTCCCCTTACCCTGGGATGTCCGGAACGGGAGTTGTCAATTCCTATGGTACCACTACCTACTAACGAACGGCGTAGCTAATGTTAATGGATATATTGTCCCATGTAAACAAACCAAATGTCATAACAAAATGTGAGCATGTGAAAACAATGCACTAAGTATGTAATCAAATGAACATACATAGCGTGAAATGTCATGTAAAACGATGTACTAAGTAATGCACACAATGGGCACACCTAGCATGAAATGTCATGTAAAACGATGTACTAAGTAATGCACACAATGGGCACACCTAGCAGGAAATGTCATGTAAAACAATGTACTAAGTAATGCACACAATGGGCACACCTAGCAGGAAATGTCATGTAAAACAATGTACTAAGTAATGCACACAATGGGCACACCTAGCAGGAAATGTCATGAAATCATGTACTATAATGTACTAACGAACATAGCATGTATATGATGTGAAAACAGAAAAGCATGAAAGTAACAAGTAGGCACATGTGTTCCACCCCAAAACAGTTTGGAAAACAGTAAAAGAGGGGTCTATGTACTCACATAAACACCTTGAAAACATTTAAAAGAGGGGGTTCTATGTACTCACTTGTGATTGCTCAGCTGTATAAAGATAACCACCAAGCAATGCAAGAGATCTCGGAATCAAACGGCACCTAGTATAGGTAACTATGTTAATAACCGGACCTTAATCGGATGATTGGATAGAATGAGGTTTCGTAAACCAAACGAGTGTAGAGACTCGTGTCCTTTGGTTTAACAAAGCCTACATACTAAATGAAACCTAACATAATTGTTTACGACCCATTACGACCCGTTTAGGAAGCTTATGCTACTTTAACGTGTCGTGCGCGTGAAACGCGTTCGGACCGCCTAACTAGTCCTATGACAAGTATTATATGCCTAAACATGTTACATAATCAGTTACGTGACAAAAGTTTAGGTTACATATGCTAAATTACCAATTATGTATGAAAAGGGTATTCTGGTAATTTACCTAAGGCATATAAACTACCTATCATACAACTACTTACACGTCGTGACCATAAGGTATAACCTCGGAAGGTTATTCCCTATCTACTATGGTCACCTACTGTGTTTGGTCGGATCCTAATGATCGACCAAACTGGGTCGGGTTCGAGGTATAAGCGATTTATCAGATCGCTTACCCTACGACCCTAGACAACGTGGTAATCAGTAGGCATAGTCCCAAGGGACTATAACCATCGTGATTACAATCACGTTGCGAAGTTCTAACGAACTTCGCATTGACCATTACTGGCCAACGCTGAAAGTCAAACAAAGTTTGACTTTCTGACTCGAAAAGCAGTAAAAATAAGGAAAAGAACGAAAGAATACTTACGAAGGGTCCCCGAATGCTAATCTAGATCAGTATAGTTCAGGTATGAAACAAGGTTTCAACTTAGAACACAACTAATAAGATTCTTGTGCCTTAAAACAATGAAAGGCATGGGGTATATATAGTATTCGGGTAACCGTTAGGATCGTTTGTCGATTATCGTGCCTTAATCTCGTGCGTACACTTGTCACAAAGGTTATGGAGCCACATATGCTCCTAATCTTAGTGATTAAGCAAGTTGCAAACATGTGGTTGTGGTTTAATTGGTTGCAACTTGTGATAAAAACACTGAATCTGGTCCAGATAGGGGCTCGCGTGACGCTAAGGACCCTCGCGTCACGCTAGGCCCCTGTTTTGGCAGATTTTGCAGAAATGGTCCCTGCACGTGTTTTAAGCGATTTTCGATGCGTTTGAACCCCGTTAACCTCATTTCAAGGCTCTAAAATGAAGTTAAAGTATAGGGAACTCAAAACATGTTCAAAAATATGCCGGATGATGGTTCGTTTGGTCGTACGAACGCGATGTTCGCTTAAGTACGACGGAATGCGCATAAGCGCGAAAAACGATCCAAATGACGCGACGAATGGATTTTTCTTAAGGCGAACACTAAAATAAAATATAGTCATGCTTTCATAAATTTTTGGATGTCCAGATGTATTCAGAACGTAAGTTATGCGCGAAAATGCAAACTTGTGCACTTTTTGACACTTTTAGTCCCTGAATGTTCCAAAAGTTCATTTTAGCACACCAAACCCCTCAAAGCCTATTTCTAAGCTATGTAAAGGATATTTAAGGTGTGTTTAACTTATGGTCATGTTCCGGAATGTTCGTTACAGTTCAAATTGACATACTTTCGCAGTTTGTCATATTTAGTCCCTGTAAGCGAATTAACTTGTTTTTGCCATACCAAAGCCTTCAAAACTTATTTCTAAGTTATGTAAAGGTTATTTAAGGTATGTTGAGTATATGTTGATGTTCCGGAGTATTTCTCGCATTAAACTGAGTACGTTTACGCACTAGTTTGCGTATAACTCTCCAGAAAGCGATGTAGAGTTTGAAATTACATAAAAGTCAAAACATGAAAAATGTACAACATAACAAAACAGACATTGGGATCAAATAACATTGTTTTATTGATAACAGAACTGTTCATAGTGATTACAAGCACAGTTGTTACAATGTAAAGTTAGGATCACATGATCCTCAAGTGGATAGGATAGCTAAGCTAAGTCAGTGATCCTTACATCAGCAAAGTACTCGAGGAACTGATGGCAGATCAGAGGCAAGCCTTCTAGGTTGTCAGCTTCAGAGGTCTTCCTTTTCTTTCCACATCTTCCCTTTGAAGTAGTTGCCTTGGGGACTATGACAGAGGGGCTAGCAGCAGACTTTTTCCTTGAGGATCGGACAGTGTCAAGGTCAGTGACGCTGAATTTGGAGGCAGATCTTGAAGGTTTCCCAGCACCTACACACCCAAAACAGATAAGTATCCTTATCCCATTTCTATTTAACTATTTATTTAAACATTTAATTATGCAAAAAACAGGATACTTACTTGACATAGTGACAGAACCTGAGGATACTTCTTGAGAATCCTTGGTGTTTGCTTTAAATGATCTTCTTGCAGGATCAAGTCTCTGGAAAGCGGCAAGCCTTTCCTTTGTTGCAGGTGTTGTGATGAGGTGTGCGACAGTAATAGCTGCAAAATAAAAACAAAAGTACGTTAGTGATCCTTAAACAAAAACAAGGTCATCTGGTGATCCTTCTCAGGATCCTCTATCCTACCATGGGTGCTCCACTTCCTTGGCAGATCCTTTCCATCAAAGATAGAATCCCTTCTGACAAAGAAGAATCGTTGTTTCCAGTTGGTATCATTCTTAGTGGCTTTGAAGATGGGATGTTCTTCACCAGGATTATGTTTGAGTAGATATCGGCGGGATCCATGGCTAACGAGGTCATACATCTCTGCAAACTCCGATATTCCCAGATCAATGCCTTCTTGCTCAATGATCCTTTCAAGGGTATATAAGACCCTCCAGATCATTGGCATAGCCTGAACGTAGGAGATGCCGGTGAGGGAGAAGAAAGACTGGGTGAATTCAGGGAAGGATACGAGTATCCTATTGTGAATGGAGTGACCGGGAAAGCTACCCATGTTTCAGAAATATAATCACTTAGAACGGTGGGATCAAATGGTTTGAAATCGGTGTTTGCTGGAAAACAATGGCGGATTCTATCTATTTGTGGATCAGTGAAGCAGCATCTTTCTTTCACAGAATCTTTGATGATCCCCTAGCTCTTAAGAGGACTGTCTTTTGTGTGATCCTTAGCCGGAGAAGATCTTAGCATCATCTTGGTCATGATGGTAGAAAAGAAGATGAACAGAGAATTAAAACGTAAAGGGAGAAGAGGAAGAGAGATACCTGCTTGATCTTCGAATATGGATTTAAAGGGAGTCTCTCTTTAATTTAAATGCAAATTGATCCCTATCCCTAACTTCAATTTATAATGATGATTTTGCAGGATAGTCACCTCAGTGACGTCAGGATGGTAATGGCTAGTCGATTACAACGGCTAGTTATCCGTTGATTCATTACGGATAAGAACAGAAAATATAACTCGTTATTTACATTTTTACTCCTTATATTTTGGGGGCAATTGTTAGGGGAGGATTTTCAAATGATCAGTGATCCTCATTTACTGTTGGGTTTAGTGATCCTCACTTCTGTTTGAATTAGTGATCCTCAGAAGTATTGCAGGATCAGGATCATGGATCATCTTAAGGATCCTTATACTAACGATTGTCTACTTTGAATATGATGTTGTTTTGCAGGAGTACGAGCTTGGACTTGGTCTTGGCGATATTCCTAGAGCATATTTCATATTTATTCCGTACGTACATGGCAGAAATGGACGTTATGGAGGTCGTGGGGGACTTGCACCAAATGCGGAATGTTTGTTAGCTTAGATATTTTCCATTTTTAAACGGGGTAGCGAGCTAAATAGAAACACTTGGCTATTTTTAGCTTAACACACACTCTCGCAACTTCTCTCACCAGCTCTTGACAATTCACTTGGCGATTATACACTTTTTTGCACATTACACTATAGTGATCCTTGTAATTAGCTCGCTATCATCCGAAGTTGTAATACATTTCTTGTTTAATTTGAGTTGGTGATCGGTAGCTTCCATCACCCGAGGTTTTTTATGCCGGAGATCATTCATTGATCAAGGGCTTTTTCCTCGTATAAATCTTTGTGTCACTTGTTCATTTCATTTCTGAGTGATCCTTAGTGTTGTTCATTGATTCAAGCATCATACCTCACAACAGAAAGTTTGGTTGCATTATCATTGCTTGATTTTTGACCAAAACATTCAGGATCCTCATCATGATGGTCTTGTTATTACTCTGTTTATTTCTAACCATTTTATTCACAGGATCCTGATAGATGGAGGAAGCTCAGTAAACATCATCCAGCTTGATGTCCTCAAGAAGATGAACATCCCTGAATCAGACATTGTCCCAAGATCCTCAGTACTTGTGGGATTTAGCGGGGAAACCAAAAATACATTGGGGGACATCAAACTTCCCATCTATATTGAAGGATTACATTCTTATCAAAAATTTTATGTTATGGATTGCTTATCTTGTTGTAATGTTATCCTTGGCAGGCCATGGATACATGACATGAAGGCAGTCCTATCTACCAATCATCAGTGTGTGAAGCTTCTTAGTCCATGGGGGTGGTGAAAATTGAAAGTGACCAGCAAGAAGCTAAGAATTGCTACACATCATCAATGAAGCCAGCCTCAAGACCAAGGGAGCAATAGCAATTAAAGTATCCTTCAAGAGATGTCTTGGAGGCAAGAGAACAGGATGTGAAAGAAATCCTTATGGATCCTTATGATCCTGAATCCATAGTCTTCATAGGATCAGGGATCCTTAGCAACATTGAGCAGGATCTAGTATCCTTCCTTAAGAGAAGGAAAACTACCTTTGCCTGGAAGCATGAGGACATGACAGGTATATCTAAAGATATAATTACTCATAAGCTTGGTATTGACAAGTCATTCAAGCCTATACATCAGAAGAGGAGGAAGTTTGCACCTGAAAGGAATGCTATTATCCAGGAAGAGGTAGACAAACTACTTCGGGCAGGTATGATAAGAGAGGTTAACTATCCAAGGTAGTTAGCCAATGTGGTTATTGTTCAAAAGAAAAATGGAAAGTGGAGGGTATGTGTCGATTTTACTGATTTAAACAAGGCATGTCCCAAGGATCCTTTCCCATTACCCCACATTGACTCCCTGGTGGATGCTACCGCGGGTCATGAGTTGTTGACTTTTATGGATGCTTCATCTGGATTTCAACAAATTCAGATGGAACCATCTGATCAAGAGGATACAGCCTTTATGACCCCAATTGGTATATATTGTTATATTGCTATGCCATTTGGACTAAGGAATGCAGGTGCTACTTATCAAAGGCTAGTCAATATGATGTTCAAGGAACAAATTGGACACACTATGGAAGTCTATATAGAAGACATGGTGGTTAAGTCCAAGAAAGCTGAGGATCACCATAGAGACTTGGAGGAGGCATTCAATATCCTTGATAAATTTAATATGAAACTAAATCCTTCCAAGTGTCACTTTGGTGTTAAAGCAGGTAAATTCCTAGGCTACATGGTGACAAAAAGAGGCATTGAAGCAAGTCCAGAGCAAATTAAGGCTATTGTGAATATCAAATCTCCTGCCAATGCCAAGGATGTGCAAAGGTTGACAGGCAGGATCGTAGCCTTGAACAGGTTCATATCCAAATCCTCAGAAAAATGCAAGGAGTTTTATGACATTTTGAGGAAGAACAAGAAATTTGAGTGGACTGAAAAGCATGAAAATGCTCTTAAAGCTCTTAAGGATTACCTATCCTCAGCCCCTGCCTTGATGAAACTAGAAAAAGGTGATATATTATCCTTGTATATGGCGGTATCCTCTAAAGCGGTAAGTGCGGTCCTTGTTAAGGATCACGAAGGTACACAACATCCTGTCTATTATGTAAGTAAGAGTTTGCTTGATACTGAATCCAAGTATTCACATTTAGAAAAACTTATCCTTGCATTGATTATGGCATCTACTAAATTAAGACATTTTTTTGAAACTCATGCCATTATTGTTTAGACTAATTTTCCAATTAAGAATGTTCTCAGGAAACCTGAAATGTCAGGTGTTAGGGGAGGATTTTCTCAAGATCAGTGATCCTCAATTACTGTCATGCTTAGGGATCCTCAATTCTGTTTGAATTGGTGATCCTCAGAGAGTAGTGTAGGATCAGGATCCTGGATCATCATTGTGATCCTTACAATAACGATTGTCTACTTTGAATATGATGTTGTTTTGCAGGAGTACGTACTTGAACTTGGTCTTGGCGATATTCCTGGAGCAAATTCCTTTTTATTCCGCACGTGCTTGACTAATATGGACGTTATGGAGGTCGTGGAAGACTTGCACGAAATGCGGATAGTTATTTAGCTTAGATATTTTCCAAATTTAAAAGGGGATAGCGAGCTAGATTAGAACACTTGGCTATTTTTGGCTAAACACACACACTCGTAACTGCTCTCATCAGCTCTTGACAGTTTGCTCGGCGATTACACTCTTTTTTGCACATTACACTCTAGTGATCCTTGTAACTAGCTCGCTATCATCCAAAGTTGTAATACATTTTCTGTTTAATCTGAGTTGGTGATCGGTAGTTTCCATCACCCGAGGTTTTTTATGCCGGAGATCAACCCTTGATCAAGGGCTTTTTCCTCGTATAAATCATTGTGTCACTTTTTCATAACATTTCTGAGTGATCCTTAGTATTGTTCATTGATTCAAGCATCACACCTCACAACAGAAAGTTTGGTTGCATTATCTTAGCTTGATTTTTGACCAAAACAGTTTGGCGCCCACCGTGGGGCAATTGGTGCTTCATTCCTAAGAAGATTCATATTTTTGTGGTCATTTCGGTTCGTTACAACCAAGCAGATGGCTTCTTCAGCAAAGAACACATCAAGCTCTATTCCGGCAATCAGTTCTTCACAAGGCGTTCCTCCTTTGCCTCCACCACCTTCTGGATCCCAGAAGAATGCTGAAAATGCTGCGAAGTGACAAACCCCCATTTTTTCAAAACCACCAACTTATTCTGTTTCCTCTAATCCTACTACTAATGATCTTTTTACTCTGATTTTGCAGATGAGAGATCGCAAGCAAGAGCAGGACAAAACCAATGAAAGGATCCTCCAGGAGATTGGTAATATCAAGAAACAGAAAAAATCAGTGGAGGATCACTCTCCTCTGATGCCAAGGTCCTTGAATTTTGACACTCCGATTGTAACTACCCTACAATCGGCAATTCCGGGCATCCAGTATCAAAGTGGTCCATCAGAAAGGCGTTATGGAATATCAACTATGAGTCAAGCATTTGGCTCTCATTTCCCGCCTCAAGGATCCTATTCTCAGCCATCGGGATCCTCTTCACAGCATCAGGGATCCTTCGTCAGCTCAGGAGGATATTTGGGAATGCACGCAGTTCAAGGATCCTCCCAGGTCCAAGGATCCTCCCTGGTCCAAGGATCCTTCCAGGTTCAAGGATCCTCTATGGTTCCAGGATCCTTTCAGTTTCAAGGATCCTCCCAGCCCCAAGGATCCTCTCAGGTTCAAGGATCCAACATCTTTCAGGATCAAGGATTCTTAAGGAGTATTCAGCCTCCAAGCTCAGATGTTCATCAAGGAGACTTCATACCAATGCAGACCATTGCTTCCTCTGGTCCTTCAATCATACCAGAACCCCGTCAATATGGATTCACATCCGGAATTCCAAACATGAATCCCATAGGAGGTAACACTTTCAATAATTCATATAACACTAACCATGGCTCTATGCATGATACAGGTATCAATCAGGATATGGCCAGGGAGCTACAGAAGCTTAAGGATATGATATCCAGTGTTCCAGGAGTGGTCAAGCCCATTCCTGAGATTGCAGATGGTAGCCATAGGATATCTCGCTTTGCACCACCTATTTGTGATGCTGAGATACCCAAGAGGTTCCAGATACCATCCATGAAGCTGTATGATGGTTCGACGGATCCAGAGGAGCATGTAGCTCAATACAGGGAGAGGATGGAGATCAATCCAATTCCTGAGAGGTTAAAAGAAGCATGTCTATGCAAGGTATTTGGATCCACACTCACAGGATCTGCTCTTAAATGGCTGCTAAGTCTTCCCCCTTACTCTATTACTTCATTTGCTAATCTAGTTAATTTGTTTAATAGTCAATTCTCTTGTAGTAGAAAATTTGAACGATTAACCAGTGATCCATATAGGGTAACACAAGGTCAAAATGAATCACTTAGAGATTACATCACTAAGTTTAGTAAAGAATCCTTAGATATCCCTAACCTGGATATAGCTATGGTTGTAGAAGCCTTTAAAATGGGTTTGCTTAGGGATTCATTGCTCTATGATGATCTTGTTATGACCCCATGCAGGAATCTTGATGAAGTAAGAACCAGGGCCCTTAGGTTCATCCGTTTAGAGGATGATAAAAGGATCCAGGAGAGACTGACAAGATCCTCAAAACAGGAAAAGCAAGGATCCTACTTCAGGAACAACAAATCCAAGGCTTACAACAAATCTGATAACCAGAACATGCATGCAGTGGAACAGGAAGAGGATGATGAGGATTATCCTCCCATTTCTGAATACTGTTTTTCTGTTGATAACAATGAACTAATTCTTGCAATGCAGAATCTAGGTGAGAAAGCTAGGTGGCTAAGGAAAAATGATAAACCAGCTGCTACAAAGGACAAGTCCAAATGGTGTGCATATCATGAGGATTTTGGGCATCTCACTGAAGAGTGTATTGCACTTAGAAAGAAAATTGGTTACTTGTTAAGCAAGGGGCATTTGAAGGAGCTTTTGGGACAAAAGAAGTCAAGGATCCAGGATCCTGAAAGGATCCCAGAAAAGGCTCCTGCTCCTCCAGCAGATGCACAAGTTATAAACTTCATATCTGGTGGATCAGACATTTGTGGTGCTTCCTTTTCAGCAACCAAAAGACATGCCAAGTAAACCAAGATGGATAATGGAGACAGACCCATCCGGACCTCCACTGTCACTAAGGATAAGATCATAAATTTTGATGAGGATGATCGTCTTGATGTTGAGGATCCTCATCATGATGGTCTTGTTATTACCCTGTTTATTTCAAACCATTTTGTCCGCAGGATCCTGATAGATGGAGGAAGCTCAGTAAACATCATCCAGCTTGATGTCCTCAAGAAGATGAATATCCCTAAATCAGACATCGTCCCAAGATCCTCAGTACTTCTGGGATTCAGCGGAGAAACCAAAAATACATTGGGGGACATCAAACTTCCCATCTATATTGAAGGATTACATTCTTATCAAAAGTTTTGTGTTATAGATTGCTTATCTTGTTGTAATGTTATCCTTGCCAGGCCATGGATACGTGACATGAAGGCAGTCCCGTCAACCTATCATCAATGTGTGAAGCTTCCTAGTCCGTGGGGAGTGGTGAAAATTGAGAGTGATCAACAAGAAGCTAAGAATTACTATACCTCGTCAATGAAGCCAGCCTCAAGACCAAGGGAGCAATAGCAACTAAAGTATCCTCCAAGGGATGTCTTGGAGGCAAGAGAACAGGATTTGAAAGAGATCCTTATGGATCCTCATGATCCTGAATCCAAGATCTTCATAGGATCAGGGATCCTTAGCGACATTGAACAGGATCTAGTATCCTTCCTTAAAAGAAGGAAAACTACCTTTGCCTGGAAGCATGAGGACATGACAGGTATATCTAAAGATATAATTACTCACAAACTCGGCATTGACATGTCATTCAAGCCTATACATCAAAAGAGGAGGAAATTTACACCTGAAAGGAATGCTATTATCCAGGAAGAGGTAGATAAACTACTTCGGGCATGTATGATATGAGAGGTTAAGTATCCAAGATGGTTAGCCAATGTGGTTGTTGTTCAAAAGAAAAATGGAAAGTGGAGGGTATGTGTCGATTTTACTGATTTAAACAAGGCATGTCCCAAGGATCCTTTCCCATTACCCCACATTGACTCCATGGTGGATGCTACCGCGGGTCATGAGTTGTTGACTTTTATGGATGCTTCATCTGGATTTCAACAAATTCAGATGGAACCATCTGATCAAGAGGATACAGCCTTTATGACCCCAACTGGTATAAATTGTTATATTGCTATGCCATTTGGACTAAGGAATGCAGGTGCTACTTATCAAAGGCTAGTCAATATGATGTTCAAGGAAAAAATTGGACACACTATGGAAGTCTATATAGATGACATGGTGGTAAAGTCCAAGAAAGCTGAGGATCACCTTAAAGACTTGGAGGAAGCAGTCAATATCCTTGATAAATTTAATATGAAACTGAATCCTTCCAAGTGTCATTTTGGTGTTAAAGCAGGGAAATTCTTAGGCTATATGGTGACAAAGAGGGGCATTGAAGCAAGTCCACAACAGATTAAGGCTATTATGAATATCAAATGTCCTGCCAATGCCAAGGATGTGCAAAGATTGACAGGCAGGATCGCAGCCTTGAACAGGTTCATATCCAAATCCTCAGAAAAGTGCAAGGAATTCTATGACATCCTGAGGAAGAACAAGATATTTGAATGGACTGAGAAGCATGAAAATGCCCTCAAAGCTCTTAAGGATTACCTATCCTCAGCCCCTGCCTTGATGAAACCAGAGAAAGGGGATATATTATCCTTATACCTAGCAGTATCCTCAAAAGCAGTAAGTGCGGTCCTTGTTAAGGATCACCAAGGTACACAACATCCTGTTTATTATGTAAGTAAGAGTTTACTTGATGCTGAATCCAGGTATTCACATTTAGAAAAACTTATCCTTTCATTAATTATGGCATCTACTAAATTAAGATATTATTTTGAGACTCATGCCATTATTGTTAAGACTAATTTTCTAATTAAGAATGTTCTCAGGAAACCTGAAATGTCAGGAAGGATGGCCAAATGGGCAGTGAAGCTTAGTGCTTATGATATAAGATACGAGCCTAGAACTGCCATTAAATCCCAGGCCTTAGCTGACTTTGTGGCAGATTTCAGTAGTGACTTGCAAAAGGAAGCTGAGTTAGAAGTCCAATAGCTTGAAGAAACTAAGGATCCTTGGATACTCTTCACTGATGGAGCCTCTAATGTCAAAGGAACAGGGCTTGGAATACTACTAAAATCGCCACAGGGGGACATAATACCCCACTCCATAGCTTGTGAATTTCAAACTACCAACAATGAGGCTGAGTATGAAGCCTTGATAGCTGGTTTGCAAATTGCCAAGCATATGAGGATCAGGTATCTTGAGGTACATGTAGATTCATTATTAATCACTAATCACTTTAATGGATCCTATGTTGTTAAAGGTGAAAAGCTAATCAAATATTTAGAGATAGTCAAAGAATTGGCTCTCTCTTTTGTTTCCTTTAGTTTAACACAGGTACCAAGGGAAGAGAATGCAGAGGCTGATGCATTAGCCAATCTAGGATCATCCTTGAAGATCCCGGAGGATATCCGGATCCCTATTATCCACATCCTGACACCTGCTATCGAGGATCATGTAGCCATGGAGATAGAAGAGGATTCTGCAATCATCCCTTGTGATGATACTCAATCTCATTCAGGATTATGGATCCTTCCAATCATGAGATACATACAATATGGAGAGATTCCTGCAGGAGAAAACCCTAGGGCTTTCAAAATCAAGGTATCTCAATTTACAATATTGAATAATATGTTGTATAAACGATCTCTTGCAGGACCATATCTAAGATGCATTGAGGATCCTGAAATCCAAGAAGTCCTAAAGGATTTCCATGAAGGAGATTGTGGAAACCACACTGGGGGCAGGGCATTATTCTCAAGGATCCTGAGGACAGGATACTATTGGCCTACTATGAAGAAGGATGCTGTGGAATTTGCCAAGAAGTGTGATCCTTGTCAGAGACATAGTAATATCCTTCATCAACCAGCAGAGCTTTTGCATCCTATATCCTCTTCTTGGCCATTTATGAGATGGGGATTGGATATAGTTGGTAAGCTTCCTAAGGCACCTGGTGGAAAAGTATTCATGCTTGCTATGACTGTTTACTTCTCCAAGTGGATAGAGGCTGAAGCCTTTGCTCAAGTCAGAGAAAGGGAAGTGATATCCTTTATTAAAAGAAACATTATTACTAGATTTGGTATCCCTTCTGAAATTGTTTGTGATAATGGATCCCAATTTATTGGGAATAGAACTACTAACTTTTGTGACAGCTGGGGGATTAAGATGATAACGTCAACACGAGTCCACCCACAAGCTAATGGTCAAGCAGAATCATCCAACAAGATCATCATCAACAATTTGAAGAAAAAGCTAGGATCCAAGAAAGGAAAGTGGGCAGAAGAACTACCTTATGTACTATGGGCTGATAGGACAACTCCCAAGAATGCCACTAGCCAAACTCCATTTTCTTTGGTATTTGGGGCAGAATCAGTGATCCCTACAGAGATGGTGGTTCCTACTGCAAGGACAAGCATTCGTGATCCTGAAGAAAATGCTGAAAACTTGGTTCAAGATTTGGATACTATAGAAGAACTCAGGGATTTGGCAAGGATAAGGATGGCCAGTTATCAACAAAGGATGGCTGGAGCTTACAATAATAATGTCAGGATCAGGAAATTCCAAGTTGGTGATATGGTGTTGAGGAAAGCATTTCAGAATACCACCAATCCTGCTGATGGAAAGTTGGCACCAAAGTGGGAAGGCCCTTACTTGATCGAAGCTGAGGCAGGAAAGGGGGCATATCGATTGCTAACAATGGAAGGTGATTTGCTACCAAGAGCTTGGAATGCTGTCCACTTGAAGAAATACTTCATGTAATAAGGATCCATGATCCTTACCTGACAAGTATCCTTGAAGGATCCTTACAGGACAGAGGATCCCAATTTTGGTAATATTCTAATCTCAAACTATTTCATTCTTTAATTATCTTATATAAGGATAAGGATCCTGCATCCTTCATCCTCCTTTCACTTGATTCTGAGTTTTAAAGGTTCAGGTATCCTTAACAAGGGATTGAGTATCTACAGAAGTATCCAGTTATTTGGGCTTGACCCCAGTTATTTGGGCTAGTCCCCAGTTTTGGGCCTGTCCCCAGTTTCGCTAGTAGCGCATGATGATCCTGGTCTAGTTCATGGCAATGGGACCAGTACTCACTTTAGGGGCTGACAATTTCATTGTACTGGCTATATTCAGGATTCTACGTATAATGGTAGACGTACCATACATCCGTTCCTAAGGTTTCTTACGTTTTCACGTTAGCTAAGGTTTTGGCATTTTCATGTCACTAAGTTTGTATAGTCGCCAGTGAGGGCCATACTCCAGTTTACACACGATCCTTTGGGCTTGTCCCCAGTTATCCTTTGGGCTTGTCCCCAGTTATCCTTTGGGCTTGTCCCCAGAATTGTTGGGCTTGTCCCCAGTTAGTAACTTTTATCTTATATTGGCTTAGTCCCAAGTCGTATCCTATTTCAGGTTCTTGAAGCTAAACGACCAAGGATCCTTGATCCTTCCCTTCTACTAAGGTTTGTCTTTTGGTTATCCTGACTATAAGTGTTAAAGGTTAGGATCCTAACATGGATTCTCAGGTATGATCCTTAATTACTTTGATTTTATTCATTATTCATATAAGTGACCCTTATCCTTTGACAACTGAACTTATGATCCTTAAAATACACTACTTTTCAGAACTTGTCGACTATAGGATATGTGATCCTTGGTCATATCATAAACTTTTTGAGGATATTTATTAAATTTTTTCTTCTTTACTTAATAAATTCAAACAAAATGTATATCACGACAATTGAAAAGTAAAGTATTCACAAGGATAACAACACGGGAAATAGCCAAAAAATTAAGGTTTTATTTATTCAGAAAATGTTAAACCCTTCAAGGTTGTCAAAATTGCCAACCCACGTTTCTACCAGCTAAACGTGGCCCGTCCACATGGGTTGGCAAAGGGTGTCCATTGTTAACGGGTCTTAAGAGTGCAGGAAATAAAAGATGGCAGGATAACAAGTGGCTTCATCCCCCAAACAGAGGATCCATCCACCACCCATTATCCTACCTATTGTCTAAGGATCCATGATCCATAACCCTAGAATCTATTGCTCAAATACAACCCAAGATTGTTTCAAAACACCATAACCAAAAAACTATTTCCAAGTCCTAAAAAAATGGGCTCCGACCGCGTCTAGAAATGTCCATCATCGCCCATTCCTACAGCTTACACCTTTGCTGCATCACCATCACCTTCACCAGCTCCTCCAGCTCCGGCATCATCCACATGATCCTTAACCCTACTGCCGCCAGCCTCGATTGCTAAGACCTCACCAGCTTCTTCTTCGTCATCCAGCTCAGCCAACCTAGCCTTCCAGCCCTCTATGTCCCAGTTTCTCTTGTCAAAGTCAGGATCCTGAGCTTCTTGGGCCATCTGCAACTTGGTTTTGTATATAGCAATGGCAGCGAAGACTTTAGCATCATTGGTGATTTCAGCCTTCTCCTGATCAGCAGTGATATGAGCCAGGACAAGTTCCCTCTTCACCAGATTGACATCATTTTCAAGGGAGACAATCTTCTTATCCTTGGCCAGCATGATCTTTTGGAGGTCCACACACTTTTGCTCAACCTCTTCAATACTCCCTACGTAATCTTGGATTTCAGCAAATTTCTACAAAAGAAAGGATACAATTCAGGATCCCTTACCCTCAGCATGGAAGGATCATGTACAAGAATCACATTCAAGGATCAGTTATTCTTACCTCAGCAACGTATTCCTCGAAGTGATGCTGGATCAGAGGTAGACCTTCAAGGGTATCAGCAGTCTTCCTTTTCTTTCCGCCTCTTCCCTTAGAAGTGGTTGGCTTGGGGATCGTGATAGTTGGACTAGCAGCAAGCTTCTTTTTTGAGGATCGGACAGCATCAAGGTCGGTGACACTGAAACGAGTAGCAGACTTTGATGATTTCCCAGCACCTACATATCCAAAACAGATAAGTATCCTTATTTCATTTTAATTTAAGTATTTAGTTATGCACAAAATTGGATACTTACTTGACATCGTAACGGAGCCTGAGGATACTTCTTGAGAATCCTGGGTATTTGCTTGAATTGTTCTTGTTGCAGGATCAAGCCTCCGGAAAGAAGCAAGCCTTTCCTTCGTTGCAGGTGTTGTAATAATGTGTGAAACAGTAATAGCTGCAAAACAGAAACAAAAGGATGTTAGTGATCCTCAGCAGAAACATGGTTATCCTGTGATCCTTCTATAAGGATCCTCCATCCTACCATGAGTAACCCATTTTCTTGGAAGATCCTTCCCATCAGGGATGGAATCCCTTCTGACAAAGAAGAGTCGCCTTTTCCAGTTGGAGTCATTCTTAGTGGTTTTTGAAGATGGGGTGTTCTTCACCGGGTTTGTGTTTGAATAGATATCGGTGAGATCCATGGCTCACAAGGTCATACATTTCTGCTAACTCTGACATTCCCAGATCAATACCTTCATGCTCAATGATTCTTTCAAGGGTATATAAGACCCTCCACATCATTGGCATCGCTTGGATGTAGGAGATACCGGTGAGAGAGAAGAAAGATTGGGTGAAATCAGGAAAAGGATACGAATATCCTATCACAAATGGGGTGACCGGAAAAGCTACCCAGGTTTCAGAAACATAATCACTCAGGACGGTGGGATCAAAAGCTTTGAAAACGGTGTTCGCCGGAAAACAATGGCGAATCCTGTCTATCTGTGGATCAGTAAAGCAGCATCGTTCCTTCGCAGAGCCTTCAATGATCCCTTGGCTCTTCAAAGGACTGTCCTTTTTGTGATCCTTAGTCGGTAAAGATCTCAGCATCATCTTGGGCATAATGATGGTGGAGAAGAAGAAACAGAATGAGAAGATGAAGAGAGAAAGGAAAGAGGAGTACCTGATCAGATCTTTGAATGAGGATTTAAAGGATGAAACGCACGAATTTAAATGCTTCCTAACCCTTATCTCTAACTTCAATTTATAATCATGATCTTGCAGGATAGTCACTTCAATGACGTCAGATTGGCAACGGCTAGTCAGAAAGTAACGGCTATATATCCGTTGGTTTGTTACGGATAAGAACGAGAAAATATAACTCGTTTATTTACACTTTACTCCTTATATTTTGGGGGCAATTGTTAGGGGAGGATTTTCTCAAGATCAGTGATCCTCAATTACTGTCATGCTTAGGGATCCTCAATTCTGTTTGAATTGGTGATCCTCAGAGAGTAGTGTAGGATCAGGATCCTGGATCATCATAGTGATCCTTACACTAACAATTGTCTGCTTTGAATATGATGTTGTTTTGCAGGAGTACGTACTTGAACTTGGTCTTGGCGATATTCCTGGAGCATATTCCTTTTTATTCCGCATGTGCTTGACTAATATGGACGTTATGGAGGTCGTGGAAGACTTGCACGAAATGCGGATAGTTAGTTAGCTTAGATATTTTCCAAATTTAAAAGGGGATAGCGAGCTAGATTTGAAAACTTGGCTATTTTTGGCTAAACACACACACTCGTAACTGCTCTCATCAGCTCTTGACAGTTTGCTCGGCGATTACACTCTTTTTTGCACATTACACTCTAGTGATCCTTGTAACTAGCTCGCTATCATCCAAAGTTGTAATACATTTTCTGTTTAATCTGAGTTGGTGATCGGTAGTTTCCATCACCCGAGGTTTTTTATGCCGGAGATCAACTCTTGATAAAGGGCTTTTTCCTCGTATAAATCATTGTGTCACTTGTTCATAACATTTCTGAGTGATCCTTAGTATTGTTCATTGATTCAAGCATCACACCTCACAACAGAAAGTTTGGTTGCATTATCTTAGCTTGATTTTTGACCAAAACAATTATTAGTAGTTTGACCCTCACAGGCTATTGAGTGGGGTATTATGTCCCCCTGTGGCGATTTTAGTAGTATTCCAAGTCCAGTTCCCTTGATGTTAGAGGCTCCATCTGTGAAGAGTATCCAAGGATCCTTGGTTTCTTCAAGCTGCTGAACTTCTAACTCAGCTTCCCTTTATAGATCACTAATGAAATCTACCACAAAGTCAGCTAAGGCTTGGGATTTAATGGCAGTTTTGAAGCTAAACGACCAAGGATCCTTGATCACTTTGATGTTATTCATTGTTTGTATAAGTGACCCTTATCCTTTAACAATAGAACTAATGATCCTTCAGTTACATAACTTTTCTGAATTTATCGACTATAGGATATTTGATCCTTGATCATATCCTAAAACTTTTAAACATGATTTGTTAAACCTTTATTCTATAAATCCAAAGAAAGTGAATAACAGCAGTTAAAAAATAAAGAATTCATAAGGATAACAACATGGGAAATAGCCAAAAAGTTAAAGTTTTATTTATTCATCAAAAGTTAAACCCTTAAAGGTTGTCAAAATTGCTAACCCAAGTTTCTACCAGCAAACCGTGGCCCGTCCACTTGGGTTAGCAAAGGGTGTCCATTTTTAACAGGCCATAAAAGTGTAGGAAATAAAAGATAGCAGGATAACAAGTGGCTTCATCCCCCAAACAGAGGATCCCTCCACCACCTATTATCCTACCTATTGTCTTAGGATCCATGATCCATAACCCTAGAAACTATTGTTCACAGTACAACCCAGCATTGTTTAAAACATCATAACCAAAAACTTTTAAATCCTAAAAAATAGGCTCCGGCCGCGTCTAGAAATGTCCATCATCGCCCATTCATGCAGCTCATACCTTTGCTGCATCACCATCACCTTCACCAGCACCTCCAGCTCTGGCATCACCAGCATGATCCTTTACCCCACTGCTGCCAGCCTCGATTGCTAAGACCTCACCAGCCTCTTCTTCGTCATCCAGCTCAACCAACCTAGCCTTCCAGCCCTCAATGTCCCAGTTGGTCTTGTCAAAGTCAGGATCCTGAGCTTCTTGGGCCATCTGCAACTTGGTCTTGTACATAGCAATGGCAGCAGAGACCTTAGCATCATTCGTGATTTCAGCCTTCTCTTGATCAGCTATGACATGAGCTAGGACAAGCTCCTTCTTCACCAGATTGACATCGTTTTCGAGGGAGGCAATCTTCTGATCCTTGGCTAGCATGATCTTTTGGAGGTCCAAACACTTTAGTTTAACCTCTTCAAGACTCCCTATGTAATCTTGGATTTCAGCAAATTTTTGCAAAAAGAAAGGATACAATTCAGGATCCCTTACCCTCAGTATGGAAGGATCATGTTCAAGAATCACATTTAAGGATCAGTTATTCTCACCTCAGCAATGTATTCCTCGAACTGATGCTGGATCAGGGGTAGACCTTCAAGGGTATCAGCAGTCTTCCTTTTCTTTCCGCCCTTGCCCTTAGAAGTGGTTGGCTTGGGGACAGTGATGGATGGACTAGCAGCAGGCTTCTTCTTTGCGGATCGAACAACATCGAGGCCAGTGACACTGAATCAGGAGGCAGACCTTGAAGATTTTCCAGCACCTACAAATCCGAAAACAACAGATAAGTATTCCTGTTTCATTTTTAAGCATTTAATTACATATAAACATGGATACTTACTTGACATCGTAACAGAGCCTGAGGATACTTCTTGAGAATCCTGGGTATTTGATTGGAATGTTCTTATTGCAGGATTAAGTTTCTGGAAAGCAGCGATCCTTTCCTTTGTGGCAGGTGATGGAATGATATGTGAAACAGTGATAGCTGCACAAAAGAAACAAAGAGAAGTTAGTGATCCTCAACAAAAACAGGGTTATCCTATGATCCTTCTAAAGGATCCTCTATCCTACCGTGGGTGGCCCACTTTCTTGGCAGATCCTTCCCACCAGGGATAGAATCCCTTCTAATGAAGAAGAATCGCTTCTTCCATTTGGTGTCATTCTTAGTGGTCTTGAGGATTGGTTGCTCTTCACCGGGCTTATGTTTGAACAGATAACGATGAGATCCATGGCTTATAAGATTATACATTTCAGCTAACTCAGACATAGGATATGCCCGTGAGAGAGAAGAAAGACTGGGTGAAATCAGGGAAAGGATAAGAATATCCCATCAGAAAGGGTGTGACAGGAAAAGCTACCCAGGTTTCGGAAACGAAGTCGCTCAGAATGGTGGGATCAAATGGTTTAAAGACAGTGTTTGCCGGAAAGCAATGTCGAATCCTGTCAATCTCAGGATCAGTAAAGCAGCAGCATTCCTTCACAAAATCTTTGATGATTCCCTGGCTTTTGAGAGGGCTGTCCTTTCGGTGATCCTTAGCCGGTGAAGACCTTAACATCATCTTGGGTCGTGGATAAAGACAGAGAAAGAAGGAACAGAGAAAGAAGATGAAGAGAAAGGGAAGAGAGAAAGATACCTACTTGATCTCCTAATGTGGATTTAAAGGGAGTCTTGCTCGAATTTGAATGCACATTGACCCTTATCTCTAACTTCAATTTATAATCATGATTTTGCAGGGATGTCGCTTCAAGTGACGTCAGGATGGCAACGGATAGTTCAATTACAATGGCTATATATCTGTTAGTTGGTTACGGATAAGAAAAAGAAAATATAACTCGACAATTTACATTTTACTCCTTATATTTTGGGGGCAATTGTTAGGGGAGGATTTTACAATTCATAAGGATCACGGGTCCTCAAGTGCTACCAGGATCATAGATCCTCAATTCTATTTGAATTAAGGATCCTCAGCAGGTGTCGCAAGATCAGGATTCAGGATCACTATTGTTATCCTACTACTAACAATTGTTTTCCTTGTACGTAAACTTGTTTTGCAGGAACGAGAGCATGGACCAAGTCTTACCGAAGTTCCTGGAGTATATTCTCTTTTTATTCCGCATATGCTTGACTATTATGGACGTTATGGAGGTCGTGGAAGACTTGCACGAAATGAGGATAGTTAGTTAAGTTAGATATTTTCTAAATTTAAAAGGGGATAGCGAGCTTGATTAGAACACTTGGCTATTTTTTGGCTAAACACACACACTCGTAACTGCTCTCATCAGCTCTCAACAGTTAGCTCGGCGATTACACACATTTTTGAACATTACACTCTAGTGATCCTTGTAACAAGCTTGCTATCATCCCGAGTTGTAACACATTTTCTGTTTAATCTGAATTGGTGATCGGTAGTTTCCATCACCCGAGGTTTTTTATGCCAGAGATCAACTCTTGATCAAGGGCTTTTTCCTCGTATAAATCATTATGTCACTTGTTCTTTACATTTCTGAGTGATCCTTAATATTGTTCATTGATTCAAGCATCACACCTCACATCAGAAAGTTTGGTTGCATTATCTTTGCTTGATTTTTGACCAAAACAATTATTAGTAGTTTGACCCTCACAGGCTATTGAGTGGGGTATTATGTCCCCCTGTGGCGATTTTAGTAGTATTCCAAGTCCAGTTCCCTTGATGTTAGAGGCTCCATCTGTGAAGAGTATCCAAGGATCCTTGGTTTCTTCAAGCTGCTGAACTTCTAACTCAGCTTCCCTTTATAGATCACTAATGAAATCTACCACAAAGTCAGCTAAGGCTTGGGATTTAATGGCAGTTTTTGGCTCATATCTTATATCATAAGCACTAAGCTTCACTGCCCATTTGGCCATCCTTCCTGACATTTCAGGTTTCCTGAGAACATTCTTAATTGGAAAATTAGTTTTAACAATTATAACATGAGTTTCAAAATAATGACGTAATTTAGTGCATGCAATAATTAAAACAAGTATAAGTTTTTCTAAATGAGAATACCTGGATTCAGCATCAAGCAAACTCTTACTTACATAATAGACAGGATGTTGTGTACCTTCGTGATCCTTAACAAGGACTGCACTTACTGCTTTAGAAGAGACTGCCAAATATATGGATAATATATCCCTTTTTTCCGGTTTCATCAAGCCAGGGGCTGAGGACAGGTAATCCTTCAGGGCTTTGAGGGCATTCTCATACTTTTCAGTCCACTCAAATTTCTTGTTCTTTCTCAAAATGTCATAGAATTCCTTGCACTTTTCTGAGGACTTTGATATGAACCTGTTCAAGGCTGCGATCCTCCCTGTCAACCTTTACACATCTTTAGCATTGGCAGGAGATTTGATATTCACGATCCCCTTAATTTACTCCGGACTTGCTTCTACGCCCCTTTTCGTTACCATGTAGCCTAAGAACTTGCCTGCTTTGACACCAAAGTGACACTTTGAAGGATTCAATTTCATATTGAATTTGTCAAGGATATTAAATGCTTCCTCCAGGTCTCTAAGCTGATCCTCAGCTCTCTTGGACTTAACCACCATGTCAACTATATAGAATTCCATAGTTTTTCCTATTTGTTCCTTAAACATCATATTGACTAGCCTTTGATAAGTAGCACCTGCATTTCTTAGTCCAAATGGCATAGCAATATAACAATAGACACCATTGGGGTCATAAAGGCTGAATCCTCTTGATCAGATGGTTCCATCTGAATTTGTTGGAATCCAGATGAAGCATCCATAAAAGTCAACAGTTCATGGCCCACGGTAGCATCCACCATGGAGTCAATGTGGGGTAATGGGAAAGGATCCTTGGGACATGCCTTATTTAAATCAGTGAAATCGACACATACCCTCCACTTTCCATTTTTCTTTTTAACAACGACCACATTGGCTAACCATTTTGGATACTTGACCTCCCTAATCATACCTGCTCGGAGCAGCTTATCTACCTCCTCCTGGATAATGGCATTCCTCTCAGGTGCAAACTTCCTCCTCTTTTGATGTATGGGTTTGAATGACCTGTCAATGCCAAGCTTATGAGTAATAATATCTTTGGAGATACCTGTTATATCTTTGTGCTTCCAGGAAAAGGTGGTTTTTCTCCTTTTGAGGAAGGATACTAGATCCTTTTCAATGTCGTTGAGGATCACGGATCCTATAAAAACTTTAGATTCAGGATCCTAAGGATCCATCAAGATATCCTTGACATCTTGTTCTCTAGCCTCCAGGACATCTCTTGGAGGGTGCTTTAATTGCTATTGCTCCCTGGGTCTTGAGGCTGGCTTCATAGATGAAGTATAGCAATTCTTAGCTTCTTGTTGGTCACTCTCAATCTTCACCACCCCCCATGGAGTTGGGAGTTTCACACATTGATGGTATGTAGATGGGACTGCCTTCATGTCATGTATCCATGGCCTGCCAAGGATAACGTTGCAACAGGATAAGCAATCTATCACACAAAATTTTTGAAAAGAATTGACTCCCTCAATGTAAATGGGAAGCTTAATGTCCCCCAATGTGTTCTTAGTTTCTCCACTGAACCCCACAAGAACTGATGATCTCAGGATAATCTCTGATTTAAGAATGTTCATCTTCCTGAGGACATCAAGTTGAATTATGTTGACCGAGTTCCCTCCGTCTATGAGGATCCTGCGAACAAAATGATTAGATATAAACAAAGTAATAACAAGACCGTCGTGATGAGGATCATGGATATCCACACGATCATCCTCATCAAAGGATATAACTTTTTGTTGTGGGAGAATGGACGTTCGAATGGGCCAGTCTCCATTATCCATCTTCGTCTCCTTGGCATGCCTTTTGGCTGCTGAAAAGGAAGTGCCACAGATGTCAGAGCCTCCTGAAATGAAGTTAATAATCTGTGCATCCGCTGGGGGAGCAGGAGCTTTTTCTGGGACTCTTTCAGGATCCTGGATCCTCGACTTTTTTCTTCCCAACAGCTCCTTCAAGTGTTCTTTACTCAGTAAGTAACCAATCTCCTTCCTGAGCGCTATACACTCGTCGGTGAGATGGCCAAAGTCTTCGTGATATGCACACCATTTGGATTTGTCCTTCGGAGCAGCTGGCTTATCATTTTTTCTTGGCCACCTAGCTTTTTCTCCTAGGTTCTGCATGGCAAGGATTAGTTCATTGTTATCAATAGAGAAATAATATTCAGAAATATGAGGATAATCCTCATCATCCTCTTCTTCTTCCATAGCATGCACATTCTGGTTATCCGATTTGTGGTATGATTTGGACTTATTATTCTTGAAGTAGGATCCTTGTTTCTCCTGCTTCGAGGATCCTATAAGTCTTTCTTGGATCCTTTTATCATCCTCTAGCCGGATGAACCTATGGGCCCTGGTCCTTACTTCGTCAAGGTTCCTGCAAGGGGTCATGACAAGATCATCATAGAACTGTGAATCCCTAAGTAAACCCATTTTGAAGGCTTCTACAACTGTAGCAATATCCAAATTAGGAATATCTAAGGATTCTTTACTAAATTTAGTGATATAATCTCTAAGTGATTCATTTTGACCTTGTGTTACCCTGTATAGGTCACTAGTTAATCGTTCAAATTTTCTACTACAAGAGAATTGGCTATTAAACAAGTTAACTAGATTAGCAAATGAAGTAATAGTGTAAGGGGGAAGACTTAGCAGCCATTTAAGAGCTGACCATGTTAGGGTGGATCTGAAACCCTTGCATAAGCATGCTTCTTTTAACCTCTCGAGGATGGGGTTAATCTCCATCCTCTCCCTGTATTGGGCTACATGCTCTTCAGGATCCGTAGAGCCATCATACAACTTCATGGTTGGTACATGAAATCTTTTTGGTATCTCTGCATCACAAACGGGTGGTGCGAAATGAGACACTTTGTGGCTTCCATCTTGTATTTCAGGAATGGGTTTAACCACTCCTGGAACACTGGATATCATATCTTTGAGTTTCTGCAACTCTCTGGCCATGGCTTGATTGATACTTGTATCCTGCACAAAACCATGGTTAGTATTATAAGGCATATTCAAAGTGTTACCTCCTGATTGATTCCAGGTCGGGATCCTAGATGTGAATCCAAATTGACATGATTCCGGTATAGTTGTTGGACTAGGTGATGCGATGGATTGCATGGGCACGAAGTCTCCCGACTGAAATTCTGAACTTGGGGGTCGTAGATCCTTTTAGGATCCTGGATCCTGAAGGATATTTGACCCAAAGGGCATCGAAGCTGAGGATCCTAAGGGATACCCTAAGGGCATCGAAGCTGAGGATCCTAAGGAATACCCTAAGGATCCTTGAAACCACAAAGAGGATCCTTGAACCTGAGTGTAGGATCCTGGATATGCTATGGATCCTTGAACCTGAGTGGAGGATCCTTGAACCTGAGTGGAGGATCCTGGATTCGACTGCATTCCCACGTATCCTCCTGAGCCAGAAAAGAATCCTTGATGCTGAAGAGAGGATCCCAAAGCCTGAGTCATTGTCGACGGTTCATACTGCATGCCGGATGATCCTCCTTGATGTCGGACACCTACTGGCCTAGAATGCTGACTAGTGATTGGTGGAGTAGAGAAATCCAATGACCGGGGTATCAACGGGGAAGGTTCCTCCGCTGCCTTCTTCTGCTTTTTGATCTGATCAATCTCCTGCAGGATCCTGTTGTTTGTTTTATCCTGCTGCTGCATATATTCCTTCATCTGCAAAATAAGAGAGTAAATATCACTGTTAGTAGGAGTATAAGAAGTGACATTAGTTGGTTTGATGAAAACGGAAGTCGTCTTCTTTGGAGCATTCTCAGCATTTTTCTGAGTTCCAAAAAGAGGTGGAGGCAAAGGTGGGACGCCTTGTGAAGATGTAATCGCCGGCATAGAACTCGAAGTGTTCTTCGCTAAAGAGGCCATATAATCAGAGGTAATGAACAGGAATGAATGAGATAAACAAGATTTTTAGAAATGAAGCACCAATTTCCCCACGGTGGGCGCCAAACTGTTTTGGTCAAAAATCACACAAGGATAATGTAACCAAATCTGATTTTTGTGAGGTTAAGTGTTTATTGTGTTGATCAAATGTATGAACGAATAGAAAATGAAATCAACGATGAACACCGAGATTTATACGAGGAAAAATCCCTTGATCTATTTGAGATCTCCGGCATAAAAAACCTCGGGTAATGGAAACTACCGATCACCAACTATACTGTGATAAAAAAGATTACAACTTTGGATGTCGATCAAGTGTGTTACAACTGATTGAATGCTAAGTGTGTTGTGAAAGCTCTGGTTTGCAAGAGTGAATGTGTGTGTTTGTGAATGTGAATGAGTGTCTCTAACACTTGATCAACCCCTCCAATAAATAAGCTAACAAAAAGTCCTATTTTTTAGGAAGATCATGTCCACTCTCATAACCGTTGTGAAAATAGCACATGTGGGGCATCTTGAATGAATATTCCCGAGATTCTAGCTGAGATTTAGTCCACTAAGTCCATTATCTGTGTATAAACATTAAAAACATGACAATTGTTAGAAATCATAAGTAATGTTATGGATCCTGGATCCTTAGACTCTGGATCCTCAGACTCCCTTCATAATCCGTTAAGGATCCGTGATCCATGCCCAGTCTTAGGATAGATGATCCTTAGCATAAAATCCATGCCCAAACAGTTTCCACAATCTCCTTCATGAAAATCCTTCAGGACTTCTTGAATTTCAGGATCTTCAATGCATTTTAGGTATGGTCCTGCAAGAGATCGTTTATATAACATGTTATTTAATATTGTAAATTGAGATACCTTGACTTTGAAAGCCCTGGGGTTTTCTCCTGTAGGAATCTCTCCATGTTGTATATATCTCATAATTGGAAGGATCCATGATCCTGAATGGGATTGTGCATTATCAGTAGGAACTACTGCGGAATCCTCTTCTATCCCCATAGCTATGTGATCCTCAATAGCAGGAGCTAAAACATGGATGATAGGAATTTTGATATCCTCTGGAATCTTTAATGACGATCCAATATTGGCTAATGCATCAGCTTCTGCATTCTCTTCCTTAGGAACCTGTGTCAAACTAAAGGAAACAAAAGAGAGTGTCAATTCCATGACTATCTCTAGGTATTTGATTAGTCGTTCACCTTTAACAGCATAAGATCCATTAAAGTGATTAGTAATTAGCAATGAATCTACATGTACCTCAAGATACCTGATCCTCATATGCTTGGCAATTTGCAAACCAGCTATCAAGGCCTCATATTCAGCCTCATTATTAGTAGTTTGAAACTCACAGGCTATTGAGTGGGGTATTATGTCCCCCTGTGGCGATTTTAGTAGTATTCCAAGTCCAGTTCCCTTGATGTTAGAGGCTCCATCTGTGAAGAGTATCCAAGGATCCTTGGTTTTCTCAAGCTGCTGAACTTCTAACTCGGCTTCCCTTTGTAGATCACTACTGAAATCTGCCACAAA
>JARYGA010016308.1:0-22000 GCA_030545235.1 Helianthus tuberosus
GACAGTATTTAGGAAACAGATGTTTGAGCAAAACTGTGGTTAGGGGTAAGATAATGGTAATGATTTGAAAGACAATTCTGTCAGCAACTGTTTTGAGAATTTTCATTCAAGGTTTTGCCACATGTCATTTACACATTTTGAAGTTTTTACAACTCCTTGACAGTGGTTTAGTACCCCAGATGATGTAAACTTTTTACTAAGGCTACTCATTATTGCTATAATATTTAGATTAAAACAAGAGTACCCCAGTTTTTCAATGTCTTTTGGTAATCAATCTTTGATCAGTTTTAAGACAAACTTGAGTTAGATATGACCTTGACACTTGTACCAAATTCCTTTTAATCTGTTTTAAGGATAATACAACCAACAGAAATAAAGGTTATACATCCTGACAGGAGATTGAAACCTTTACTATCAAAAACCAGTAAGGGTTCAAAATATATTATTTAAAAAAAATGAAGAATGATATATCCTGCCTTATTCGAGAAAATCCTTTTAGAAAAATAAATAAAGGATTTTCTGAAAACAACATCAAAAAGAATCTGGTATAATTTTCACTGAAACTTCTAATCATATCAATCTCAAGCTTATGAAAATGGTCAGTGATTTGACAACAGTGGTATGAAATTTTAAATACATTTTGACCACTGTTTGGTACCATTCTCTTGTTGATTGATTGCCAACAGACAAATGAAGACACAAGATCACATGAGTTTCCGAAAACCCTGGTGTAGATTTTGTTACTATGTGATAATTCTGAAAATTTGTCTAGTCCTTTTGAAAGTTTATTCTCTGCGAATACTATTGTTACCTGAACCTTTTCCTGAACCAATGAATGCACACAGTTGCTTAATGACCATTGTTACCCCAACTTTTGACTCTTAAGTGTTTTGTATTTATACTCTTTTCTTTTGACTTCAAAAGTTTTGAGATAAACACACTTTTTGAGTTTTTATGATTATCTTCTTCCCTTTTTACCCTTCCCATTCATAAGTACTGAAATACTCACTGGGAGGTATTTATTGAAGGAATACTTATTCCAAAATCATTTTGTAGTAATGTTTTGAGAGATTTGGTCATTTATGCACATGCTCATGCCAAATTTCACATCACCTATGATCTGGACATTTTTTATCCCTGATTTTCTTAATGTATCTTTAACTAGGTTGGTTTGTTCCTTTTGAGGATCTCAACCTGTTTTTCAACACATAAGATCAAGTGACTAAAGTTTTAATTTCCCTCTTTTTCGTTAGCAAAAACATCAATGTTTTTATGAACATAGGTTTTTGTTAATCCGAGGTTCATACTTTAGCATATAATATAATGAAAACATCACAAATTTCATAGCAACAGTTGAAATCAATTTTGACGAGAAGAAATAATATCATAGTTTAACAGACATGTTTTAGATCTGAAAACTATGAGTGATTTGTGCATGACCTCACATGTTGTGTGAAATTTGTGACTTATGACATCTTGGTTGTTTTACAGAGTATTTGAATAATATCTTTAAAGCTGATCACACGTTACTCTGTTTTTCAACTAAATACAACCAACCTTAGTATCAACGAATTTTGAGCTGAACTGTTATGTCAAATTGATTGTTAGATCGAATTTGACTGTCCAGGCTCTGATACCAATTGTAAAGATCGAAGGCTCTCATGATTGTGCTTGTTTGTATAATTTGAACAAATCAAATAGAAATGAACAGAGTTTAAGTGCAGTGGAAATGAATAACAAGCTTTGTAAATACAATCAAAGGGAAAATAGTTTTGATAAACATTTGCTTCTCATTAAGTTGAAAGATTACAAATCAAAGCAAAAGATTATAATGCAAGCTTACAAACTAAGCTCCCCCTCAGCCTAATGCTCCAAGGTTGGTTGTACAAGATGAAAGGATTGAATTGAGGAGAAGAACTCACTCAAAACGATCAAATGTAACAGTGCAGAGTACTGTTCCATTTATAGACAATCCAAACCACTGAGGCATCTCAGCTGACGTCACCATGAAAGCGACGTCTAACAGCCTAACAACCTGTATCTACTGTTCTTTTACAAACACTGCTAATCTTAACCACTGACTATACATAAAACAGTTGACATACTAAACTACTGCTCTCTCTTTACATTAGTGCTTTCCTCAAGGTTGATCAGTCCTTGATTTGGCAGTGCTTTGTCATCAGTAGATTGTACCAGCAGTGCTTAGTTCTCAGCAGCCTTCTGTCTTCATCAGTGGTTTTGAATAACAGCAGCAGTTGTATCCGGGCAGTGGATGTAAGACCATCAGCTGTTATAATCACTTTCAAGGGAGAAGACTTAGTGTAAACAGTTGCTTATTGTGAATCCACTGTTGTGATCCGGTTTTGGCTTTCATTATCTGTTCCTCTGGTAGGGTTCAATCCCAACATTCAGTAAGGAAGCCTTTGCACGTAGGAAAAGAATGCGAAAGTTGCAACAGCAAAGAGTTTTAGCAGCTTCTAAGCGAAAGACAGATGCCCATACACAGGATATGCTTAATAGAAGCCTAGCTAATTTCCAAATCCAAGCTACAACTGCTGCTGACCCAAATCTGGAACAACTAGTAGCCCCACAACCACTAATCCCAGACCAACCCATGGAGATAGAAAACCCTAAAAACCAAGTGTAGATGCATGACTTCAACCCAGAGGAAATCCCTAGGGTACAAATACCAAAACCCCTAGACCCAAATTACGACCCCTGGTGGGACGATAATAGGGACTTTGTGCAACGTTACCCGATACATGAAGACACACCCATACAGAACATAGGAGCCTATCCAGGTATGGACCCTTTAGATCCCTATTACCATGATGAATAAATTAGGGAAATCTTAAAAAATCCTTACCGATTTCAGGCACTTTCACCCCCATATCAGGAACCCACACCCCAGATTCTGAACCCAGTCCTAGAACTTGCACCCCCAATGAGTGCAGAAAACGTACAAGAACTTAGGACATTTGGTGAGGAAATTTTAGAAAGCAGTGAGAGAATGAGACAGGTGGGAGAGCGTCTCGTATGGAAATACGATGAGCGCAATATGGATTTCTGGATGAATCCATATCCGTAGATGTGATGGTGAGATGGTAATAGTAATAATAGTAATAAAATAATAAAATATGTGTGTACGGATACCTATTACTATTAGTGTGATTCTATTTCTGTTGGTATTATAATTTTTATTTCAGTACTAGAATGTAATAGATGCATAACAGTATATAGAAATAGAGTAAAAGTCGCAATGATCGACGTTTTTGGCTAGATTGTGTGTCATGTGATTAACTATATTTAATATTATCTTGTGATATTAATATGGGGTAAATGTTTAAAATTCAGATGGCCGATGAAGGAAATCAAGGAAATCTGAATAATGATAACCAGAGTAACATTAACGTGGTTAATGAGAATCCAAGCATCAATAACAATGGAAACCAAATGGATAATAGTGATGTTCAACATATAGTGGCACAAGGAATCATAGATGCAATGCCATTTATTATTCAAACAATTCAAGAAGCGAATAATAAAAGTAAGCATAGCAGTAAGCGACCCATCGAACCAGAACACAGCATAAACAATGGACCTGTACTTCAAATGCCCATTCCCAAAAGGAGAAGAACCGTGTCTTACGGTTGTTCTTATAAAGAATTCTTGTCTTGTAAACCAATGGAATTCTCGGGCAACGAAGGAGCCATTGCTACCCTACGCTGGATAGAGAAGACTGAGGCAGTCTTAAGAATAAGCAAGTGTGCTGAAGAAGATAAGATATTGTTTGCTTCTAATCTGTTTAAGAATTCAGCGCTAGAATGGTGGAACACTATCCTCCAATCAATAGGAAGTGATAGAACTTACAATATGAAATGGGAAGAATTTAAGGACAAGGTAGAAAGGAAATTCTGCCACCCAATGAAAAAGAACAGATAGCAAACAAATTCCTAAACCTTAGGATGACTGGTGTGGATAGTAAGGGATACACTAAAATATTCTTCGAATATGCTAGAATAGTGCCAACTCTTGCTTCACTTGAACCAGTATTAATCTCCCGTTATATCTGGGGATTAATTGGGGAGATTAGACACGTAGTCAAGGCAGCTAGACCTCAAACTATAGAAGAAGCTGTAGAACTAGCAAATACTTTGACAGATGAATTAGTCCGTACCCGAGAAGAGGATCAAAGAAGGAACCTAACCCAGAAGCTCACACAAGAATTTCGTTCTGTAAATTTTAATCGTGGGAAAAATATAGGTTCTACCTCTACACCTTACTGTAAGAATTGCAAAAGAAAGCATTCAGGAAAATGCTCCATATACTGTAACTTTTGCAAAATATCGGGACACAAGGAAGAAAATTGCAGGAAGAAAGTTAATAACAGGATATGTTATAACTGCGGAGAACAAGGTCATATCAAAGCCTAATTGTCCGAAATTAGCTCCAGCTACAAACAACAAGAATACTCAAAATGCTAGAGCATTTGTTCTGACTGCAGATGAAGCCAAAATGATTCCAGATGTCATAGCTGGTACGTTTTTAGTTAATGATGTCTTTGCTAAAGTATTATTTGACTCTGGTGCAAACCAAAGTTTTATTAATACATCATTTTGCAAATTTCTAAATTAGTCATTAACTAAACTACCACAAGAATGCTTAGTAGAGACAGCTAATGGAGAAACTGTTAGGATTTCTGAAATCTTGCAGGGAGTAAGCATAGAAATTTTAAATCAGAAATTTATTGCAAACCTTTATCCTATGAATTTGATAGGATTCGATGTCATTTTAGGAATGGATTGGTTATAGCCAATAAAGCCAGTATTTTATGTGATCAAAAGTCAATTCAAGTAAAGTCACCAAAGGGTGAAAAGATCACAATTAAAGGAGATAAGCCCTCTAGGTCCACAAAATTTATCTCTGTGATGAAAACTGCAAGTTATATAAGAAAAGGATCATTAGTGTATTTGATTTCCATAATCACTAACACTAAAGGAAAGGATTTAAAAGATATTCCAGTAGTATCTCAGTTTTCAGATGTATTTCCAGAAGAATTGCCAGGGCAACCTCCAGATAGAGAAGTTGAATTCAAAATTCATTTAATACCAGGAACAACACCGATTGCCAAAGCACCTTACCGTTTGGCACCTGCAGAAATGCAAGAATTGAAGAAACAATTAGACGAATTGTTAGAAAAAGGATTTACACAGCCAAGTTCGTCACCATGGGGATCGCCGTTAAAAAGAAAGACGGATCAATGCGTATGTGTATTGACTACCGTGAATTAAACAAGGTCACGATTAAGAACCGGTACCTATTGCCAAGAATCGATGATCTGTTTGATCAACTACAAGGAGCTCGATTTTTCTCTAAAATCGATTTAAGGTCAGGATATCATCAATTAAAGGTACAGGAAGAGGATATTCCTAAAACCGCATTCAGAACGAGGTATGGTCATTATGAATTTACTGTCATGTCATTTGGTTTAACCAATGCCCCAGCCGCATTTATGGACATGATGAACCGAATATGTAAGCCATATTTGGATAAATTCATAATTGTTTTTATAGATGATATTCTCATTTCCTCTAAGAATAAGGAAGATCATGCAAAGCATTTGCACGCACTTTTAAGTTTATTAAGAAAGGAAAAGTTTTACGCTAAATTTTCAAAGTGCGAATTTTGGTTAGAGCAGGTACAGTTTCTTGGACATTTAGTTAATCATGAAGGAATTCATGTGGATCCAACAAAAATAGAGGCAATTACTAAATGGAAAACCCCTGAATCACCAACCGAGGTTAGAAGTTTCTTAGGATTGGCCGGTTATTATAGAAGATTTATTCAAGATTTTTCTAGAATAGCCATTCCCTTAACTAAGCTAACCTGTAAATCTGTTAAGTTTGAATGGGGATTAAAACAAGAAGAAGCATTTATAATTCTTAAGCATAAATTAACCCATACACCCATACTAGCGTTACCAGAAGGAGCTGAAGACTTTATAGTCTATTGTGACGCTTCCAAATTAGGTTATGGATGTGTATTAATGCAACAACAAAAGGTTATAGCTTACGCATCTAGACAACTTAAGAATCATGAAGAGAATTATTCAACACATGATTTAGAGTTAGGAGCTATAATTTTTTCTCTTAAGATTTGGAGACATTACCTTTATGGTAGTAAGTTTACCATATTCACTGATCATAAGAGTTTAAGGTATATTTTCAAACAAAAGGAGTTGAATATGAGACAAAGACGCTGGATGGAGATGCTTAGTGATTATGATTGTGAAATCCAGTATCATGAAGGAAAAGCAAATGTAGTGGCAGATGCTTTAAGTCGAAAGTATCATGAAAAGCCAAAAAGGGTACGTTCTCTTAAATTAAATCTGCAAGTAGATTTAAATGATCAGATAAGAGAAGCACAAGAATCAGTAATCAAGGATGATAATGAGAAATTAAAAGGTATGCTAAAAGAATTAAAACAAGGAACAGATGGAATTTGGAGATTCCATGAAAAGAGGATGTGGATACCTAAATTAGGAAACCTACGTCATCGTATATTAGAAGAAGCCCATAAATCCAAGTATACGATGCATCCAGGAAATGATAAAATGTACCAGGATTTAAGCAAAAATTTCTGGTGGATAGGAATGAAAAAGGACATAGCAGCCTATGTTTCTAAATGTTTAACTTGTTCACAAGTCAAAGCTGAACACCAGAAACCCTCAGGTTTGCTACAACAGTTAGAAATGCCAGTATGGAAATGGGAATTGATAACAATGGATTTTGTTACTAAATTACCCAAAACAAAGAAAGGAAATGATACAATCTGGGTGATTGTAGATAGGCTAACCAAGTCAGCTCATTTCCGTAACCAATGAAAGAAACGTTCAGTATGGAACAGCTAGCCAAATTATATGTAAATTAAATTGTTTCTTTACATGGAATTCCTTTATCAACTGTTTCTGATATGGATAGCCGATTTACCTCTCATTTTTGGTCAAGTTTCCAAAAAGCAATGGGAACCAAGTTAAATCTAAGCACAGCTTATCACCCTCAAATGGATGGACAAAGCGAAAGAACAATTCAGACAATGGAGGACATGCTTAGAGCTTGTGTAATTGATTTTGGAGGTAATTGGGATGATCACTTACCTTTAATAGAATTTTCTTATAATAATAGTTATCACACAAGTATCAATGCTGCACCATTCGAAGCACTTTATGGACGAAAGTGCCGAACCCCAGTCTGTTGGGCAGAAATTGGGGAAAAGCAACTATCTGGACCTGAGATAGTGCAAGAAACAACCGACAAAATCATTCAAGTCAAGGAACGACTAAAAGCAGCACGTGATCGACAAAAGAGCTATGCTGATAACCGACCCAAGCCATTGGAATTTCAAGTAGGAGATAAAGTATTATTAAAGGTCTCTCCTTGGAAAGGAATAGTAAGATTCATCAAACGGGGAAAGCTAAGTCCCAGATATATTGGACCTTTTGAGATTACTAGAAGAATAGGACCTGTAGCCTATCAGCTACAACTGCCAGAGGAAATGGTAGGAATACATGATGTATTTCATGTATCTAATCTCAAAAAGTGTTTAGCTAATGAATCACTGATAGTACCTCTTAAGGATATAGAGGTAAATGAACAACTCAAGTTTATAGAAAGGCCTCTATAAAATGAAGACAGGAAAGTCAAGAACCTCAAGCATAAGATACTAGTTATGGTCAAAGTGAGGTGAGACTCCAAAAGAGGACCTGAGTACACATGGGAACTTGAATCTAAAATGCAAAGGAAATATCCGTACTTGTTCCAGTAGATCTCTGTTAGTGCATTATCTGTCTATTGCCTTCGTCAATCTAGTCCGTAGCAGAAACCGAAGGATTCTAAGCTTTTATTGTAATATCTAGTTAAAAGGGCAAGGTGGCAAACTTGTAAATAAGGAGAAATCCTTATATTCCTTGTGCCTATAAATAGGGAGTTATAGTGTTAGGTTTAAGACTTTTGGCTCGTTTGGAGATTTAGAGATCTAATCCTAGAGAGAGAAAGTCTAGAGAGAGAAAGTCTCTCTACGTGATTCACGGCTTTGTACACGACATCATATCAATAGAATCACGTCATTTGTACGTTCTTGTGTGTTCGGTCACGCACGTTCACGGATTCCGCACGTCGAACGTTCGTTACGCAATCGTACGGTGTCGAAACCGGTCCTGCTGATGATAAAGCTGTTGATGATAGAACCAGTGATGAGATCCTAGTGTAAGAGTCAAAGTGTGAAGTTGATAAAGAGAAGTGATGGATGCTTACAATGTTACAATCTGAGTGAAGATGCAGAATGATCAAGACTGAAGAAGGTGTCATAACAGAGAATAGTCACTGAAGACTTCGTCAATATCCGAGGGGGAGTCTGTTAGTGCATTACGTCTATTGACTTCGTCTTGTATCATATTACAGAATAGAATAGGATAGGATATTCAGTGCACGAGGTTCGAAAAACGAAAGTTGGTGGATTAGCAAGTAGGTCCGCTTATATGGACATTGTCCATAAAAGCGAACCATAAGCTAATAGGTCCGCTCATATGGACGTCCATATAAGCGAACCTGTCTCCACTATATATAGTGCACATGATTGTTCATTTGGTAACGGTTCCGGAAATTGTAACGAAGTGCTGCCAGATTGCTTTCAGGTTGTAAACGTTGTTAAATCAATCAAAGAAACATTATAATTTCCTGTAGGACCGGTTTCGACACCGTACGATTGCGTAACGAACGTTCGACGTGCGGAATCCGTGAACGTGCGTGACCGAACACACAAGAACTTACAAATGACGTGATTCTATTGATATGATGTCGTGTACAAAGCCGTGAATCACGTAGAGAGACTTTCTCTCTCTAGACTTTCTCTCTCTAGGATTAGATCTCTAAATCTCCAAACGAGCCAAAAGTCTTAAACCTAACACTATAACTCCCTATTTATAGGCACAAGGAATATAAGGATTTATCCTTATTTACAAGTTTGCCACCTTGCCCTTTTAACTAGATATTACAATAAAAGCTTAGAATCCTTCGGTTTCTGCTACGGACTAGATTGACGAAGGCAATAGACAGATAATGCACTAACAGACTCCCCCTTGGATATTGCCATAGTCAATCTCGTAGCGTCCTGTCTTTCTCTCTTTCGAACAGAATCCCCGTGGATCTGTCTACGAGCTTCCGTTGCTCCCCCTCTCGGTAGACTCTTTCTTCAGGCTCCCCCTTTCGTCAAGCTTCCGTGCTTTTGGGATCGACACCTGGATTTCCGTATACAAGCTCCTCCAAGATATTTATCTAGCTTTTTTAATCCACGCTTCCTCTTGCGTTGAGCTCGTCCTCAGACTCCCCCTTAGACTCAGCTGTCAGGATCGTAGTCTGGCTTTCATCGATTCACAATTTCTGGATCAATTCCTGGCTTTGTTCTGTATCTGCTCAGGATTTGAAACCTGGTTAACCTGCACATCCTCTACCTCAACACTAGGCTCCTCTGGCTTTGATGAACCAGAATCATTGCCTGCACATGGCTTGTCTGACTTTGACCTGTCAGATTCATTGCCTGATGGTGGCTTGTCTGACTTTAACACATCAGATTCATCGCCGACCATTTTCTTCTTCGTCTTTTCTTCTTTCGTCCTCAGATTTGTATCCGATGAATTCGTCTTGCTTGACTTTGCAATCGAGTTAGTTGATTCATCAGAACTCTTATTCAATCTGTCCGGTGAACCCGAAGACAAAATTTTCTCCAGATATTCTCTTGCCTTCTTCCTCTTCTTCCTCAGTCTGTCTTTCTGCCCCTGAGAAAGCTTCACTTTCTTTTCTTGAACTTTAGGTTCTTGAACCTTCTGTTCTTTGGGCTTGACGTTGACTGTTTTCTTTGCCATTCTTTGAGATTCAACCCTCGATCTTCCCATTGATCTCCTTGGGCAATCTTTAGCAATATGTCCTCTGATTTGACAATTATAACATCTTCTTGTCTCATAACTCCAATTCTGGCAGTTAACAACAATGTGTCCTCTCACACCACAGGTGTAGCACACTCTGTTATCGTACCATTCACCACTTTCACACCATATGCTTAGATTATAACATTGTCTGGCTTTGTGGTAATCATCACTCTTCTTGAAAACTGGTTTTGGCTTTGAAGCACTGTGGTCAAACCTGCACCACTTATTACCAACTTTTTGTGAGTTTTCATTTTTAAATTTTTGTGATTTTTGATAATAATTGGATGACTTATCTGATGAGCTTTTATTTTCAATTTTGAAGTTTTTCAAATTTTTATCTTTTTGTTTCTGTTCTGCATTCTTCTTAACAGGTTTTTGCTTTGAGCATTCACCTATTTCAGTAGATTGCAAAACAGTATTTTGAAAATTTTCTTGTAAATCTAAAAATATTTTTCTTTTCTTTTTCATCATCAGATATTTCATCACAATTTTCAATTTTGACTTTGTCAAAATTTGTGACATTGTCACTTATTGAAACAGAATTGATCGGTTTTGGACACAAATATGGTGCCGAAGTCACAAAACCTTTCAATTTATTCTCTAATTCAGCAATTTTGTTCCGAGCAATTTCAGCTTCATTTTCAAGTCGAATGATTTTCTGAAGATGAGAATTTATTTCAATCTGTTTTTCAAGATTATTGTTAAAAATAACAGACTGTTCATCTTCTAAAACCTTCATTTGACTTTGAAAATCCTTTTCTTTTTCTTTTAACGCTTCATTTTCCAATTTTATCCAAGAAACGTTTTCATTTTCAATTTTAATTTTTCCAAAATCTTTTTCTTTCAAATTGTTAATTTCCAATATCAAACTGTCCAAACTACTCAATAGTTTGACATTTTCTGACGTCAATTTCTCACAATTTTCTCTCATTTCAAGAATATGTTTATTATCAAATTCTTTCTCATCCTTCAAGCTTTTGATTTCCAATGTTAAACTCTCTACATTCTTCAGAAGTTTGACATTGTCTGTTTCTGATTTTTCGCATTTCAAGCATTTTCCATTCATCTCTCCATCATCAGCTTCTTTCTTTGTTTCCATCTTGTATGTTCCTGCACAGAAAATTTTAACAAAATCAAGAGGATTCATATTTTCATCAATATAACAACCCCTCTTAATATCGTATTTCATAACATTTTTTGCAGCAAGACACACATTTACTCTTCTTCTTATTTCAAGAATCACATCCAAACTTATTTTTCTTAAGTTCTTTTCTATTTCATTTATCAACTCCTTCTTTTTCTTTTCATTTTCATAATCGTGTGTCTTAATCTTACTGATGAATTCTCTTAAACACAAATTTGAGAATCTAAAATCCTTTTTCAGGTTAGTCAAGAATTCATTCCATTCAGCCGGTAATACATCTGCAAATTTTGATATCTGTTCAGCATCTGATATTCTTATCTCATTCCTTTTTAAATTTTCAAGTAATTGATAATACCGTGTTACCAACTCATCCAACGGTTCATGTTTCTTGCACAAAAAATTTTCAAGTCTATTAACCCAAACATGCTTATCCCCTTTTTCTCTTGTGTTAAACCAAAACCTATCATACCAATCATTCAATCTTTCAAGGTTATCGTTTTCCTGTTCGTCAAACATTTTGATCACAATATCTTTGTTAAATGACTTGAACTCTATTAAATGTGTCAAACAACAATTTGATTGTTACTCAAGTAAATTTATTGATCCTCAAATTTGAACAATTTTCTTACTCAACTTAAACCGACACTCTCACATGCAAAACTATTGAAATTCAAAACTCATGAACTGACAATTATCACATGCACACATAACCCAATATATTCACATGCACACATAAATCAAGTATAAAAGATAAAACCACTTCGGAAATGATTATCACGTGAATTAGCCGATTAGTCTTGAAATAACAACAGTCACATTAAATGATTTTGATTGGGCCTTATCAATTAGTGATTCACAATTCAGTTTATGGTCTTTTAATCAGATGCAACATTCAACAACCACGTTCAAATAGAATCAAACAGTCACAAGATCGGAATCACTGATTGGTTCACATGAGCGAAACCAGACGTGATGTTCAAATAAGCGAACCAGGCAATGTTCGGATAAGCGGACCAGATAATGTCCAGATGAGCGGATCTACAATGTCCGTTCAAGCGGATCTCCTCAGATCGTATAAGCGGAACTATCAGGTTCAAATAAGCGGACCTAATTGTTACACCTATGAGCGGACCTGCACAATGAGCGGACCTCTTAATGTCACTATAAGCGAATCTCTTAGAGCGGATCTACCTGATATCACTACGCGAAATCGGACCGAAAACCTTCAATTTCTCCTAAACGGCTAGGAGTTTGGATCTGAAACTTTGTAGGATTGTAATTCAAGTATTTTCGCACAACATACTAAAAAATCAGCATATTCGGACCAAAAAATCCCGTTTAATTTTACGTTTTTCAGTAAAAAACGTGATAAGAATGAAAAAGATGAAGAAATCTATGAAATTTAGGTCTGAAATCAATGTAATCTGGTACGAATCTATGTGTTTGATCAGCGCAATCGAGCTCCTGCTCTGATACCACCTGTAGGACCGGTTTCGACACCGTACGATTGCGTAACGAACGTTCGACGTGCGGAATCCGTGAACGTGCGTGACCGAACACACAAGAACGTACAAATGACGTGATTCTATTGAGATGATGTCGTGTACAAAGCCGTGAATCACGTAGAGAGCCTTTCTCTCTCTAGACTTTCTCTCTCTAGGATTAGATCTCTAAATCTCCAAACGAGCCAAAAGTCTTAAACCTAACACTATAACTCCCTATTTATAGGCACAAGGAATATAAGGATTTCTCCTTATTTACAAGTTTGCCACCTTGCCCTTTTAACTAGATATTACAATAAAAGCTTATAATCCTTCGGTTTCTGCTACGGACTAGATTGACGAAGGCAATAGACAGATAATGCACTAACAATCTCGAGGACGAGCTCTAAAACAAGGTGGGGAGGATGTAACAACCCTCAATAAACCGACACCCTCGATTATTTTTTCGCCACCCTTGTATATATTAAAATATTCCAAAATATCCCAAAAATACACCCCATACGCGAATACGGGCCTCAAATATATTAAATAGTATTAAAAATAAATAAAAATTTAAATCTAGGGCTGAGGCGGGCCGCGTAGGACCCACCCCAAATCTTACGCGGGTGGTATGAAGGTTAGAACCTGATTCCGTCTGATTTCTTAAGTTCAGGCGGGCCGCGTGAACCCCATCTCAATCTTACGCGGGCCTCGTGAGATCAACAACGCGGAGACACCCTAGGCCGACACGTGTCGACATCGTGGCGGACCTACCTGATGAGCCGGACAAGCTAGTCCGTTGACTAGCTTTGATGCGGGCCGCGTAAGCCCAGCTTATATGTTACGCGGGCCGCGAGAGATCCAAGATCAATACCTATATAAGAAAGCAACGAGTTTTTGTTTTCCGTCGTTCATTTCTTTCAATTCTCAATCACACTTCTGAAGTGTAGGCTTTATAGCGGGCATTATACCCCCCCTAATTAGCGAGGTTCTGCTCCGTTGTAAGTATTATAACCCCAGTTTCGTAATAGATACCTTGCCCGATTGATTTAGGGTTCCGTAACAACTGTCGTGGTTCTGCCCGACGTAGTTGTTGGAATACTGTCTCGGGGAGGGTATCATTAATATTTTCAAAGGGTTATGGTAATAATCTATGTACATTTGTGTAAATTATAGATTATTCCCCGGAAACCCTTACGCGAAGTCTAAGATAACAATGTGAGTTTATCCAATTTTTGTTAAACTTTTTGTAATACTTTAGAAAACCTTAATGCTTTACAATATGATTAAGCGGTGATTGAATCTTTGTAGTTCTTCAATTACTGCCGGTATGTTGGGGTTTTGTATACAAAATTTACTACTGTGAGTAGTAAGTCGGGATGACAGTACGTTACCATTGGACAACGAGTTAGCCAATGTGTAATATGACCCGCAAGTCAGGATTGACAGTACTGAATGAGTAATTGTGTAGAAATAAACAATGTGATCGCTCTCAATATTGTTTTAATTGATAAAATGTTTCTTGATTAAACTGGGATTCACTCACCAGTATTTCCCACTGACAAATGTTTTTAAAACGTGTTTCAGGTAACACAATGTGACAGCCAATTAGTAAAAAGCCAGCTGGAGAGCGCTGAAGGCTTGGGAAAAATGTGGCTATAAAAGTTACCTAAAAGACGATGTTTTTAAATTGAATAAAATAGGATTTATTCCTATAAACGTATTGTAATAAGAAACTTGGGTTTTACCCATGTGATTATTAATATAAAATGTGGTGGTTTTACTCTGATAAACATTTCCTAACTATGGTCCTGATGTAATTTCCGCTGCCAAATTAACCAACTGATACCACCAAAACTCTGAGTTCGCGTCCGCCCGTTCCCGGGACAGATAAGGGATCGGGGGTTGCGACACCGGTTTTGGCGAAGCCAGAGTAGGCACAATTCGAGCATATTCGAAGAATTTCAAAGTATACCCTCGACAATCAACATCCACCATTCGGTGGCTCAAGAATTTATTCGCCATTTGTTCTTTTTCATATTCTGGGCAGAATTTTCTTTCCACCAGACGCTTAAATTCTTCCCAACTCATGGCATAAGCCAGGTCGCTTCCATTGGCTTGCAACACCGTATTCCACCATTCTAATGCTTCTTCCTTGAAAAGGTGAGAAGCATACATGACTTTATCCTCCTCGGCACATTTACTTATTTTAATTACTGCCTCGGTTTTCTCCAACCAACGTAGCACGGCAGTTGCCCCTTCATTGCCTGCGAACTCGACAGCTTTACAGGCAAGAAATTCCTTGTAAGTGCAACCAGGCGTTGCAGCTTTCATTCTTTTAAGGAATGGGGCTTGCATCCCATCATTATTATTATTATTATTATTGTTGTTGTTGTTGTTGGTACCGCCTCCATTTACGCTATTACTGAAGTTGTCATCACGAGTACATTTACTAGGAATAATTGGTTGAGGTTCAATTGGATTTCGGGCAGCAGCAAGGATTGCTGGAATAACATTGGCTATTCCCTGAGCAACGATGTTCTCTATATCTTGTCTATTCAGAAATTGATCTTCATGGTTTTGTTCAGATTGGTTAACTTCGTTAACTGGTTCATTAACAGCAGGTTCCATCTGATAATTTTCAATATATAAATTATTGGCACAAGATAGAGTAAATAACAATCAAGCATAATAAAGCAATCGCACATAATCACGTCAACATAATCATGTCAACACGTATAGCCAAAATTGTTGACTTTGCGACTTCATCTTTTTATATATTAGTATGCATCATTACACACCCGTTATATTACAAAAGTTTTATTTTAAGTTATTTTACACGATTATATTTTTGTTAATATTTATTATTATTATATTATTATGAAACACACATCCGCACAACCACATACGATCCTGTCAGCTGACACTTTAGAAACGACGTTCCCTCTCGTCGTATTTCCATGATATCCTCTCCCCCACATCCCGGATTCTATTTCCTGCGTCCACCAGCTCCTTGCCATAGTGGCGAAGTTCAGCCAAGTTCTCGCTGCTCATTGGTGGGTGTAGTGGAGGCTCAGGGTCAAATTGGGGGAAAAAGGTATTAGGGTTATTCAAGAAATTCTGAAATTGCCAGTCAGTTGTCCACCATTCTTCTAGCTCTCCTGGTAGAGGTCGGGGTGGATAATAGGATTTGGGATAGCAGGCTCTAGATTAACTGGAAGTTGTGCTTCCGCTGGGTAATTGAAAAGGTTTTCATCGGCAGGTCCAATGAGATCACTAAGTGCCAGTTTACGATCCAGCTCCTCCCATGATGGCATATCCTGGGCTTGCCTAGAACTTTCCCCGATCTCTATTCCCTTGCCTTTATCCATCGGATCCTCAGTCTTTTTGACTTTCGGTGCCGTTGTTTTCTTCCTGCGCACACGCCTCCAGCCCACGAATCTTCTTCTCTTCTTCGGCTTTGGTTTCTCCGGAGGTTGGGCTTGGAATTCCATAGGTTCATCAGTGTCGGCTCAATAACCGAAAAAATCCCTGGAAACTTCCATTTCAGCAGAATGGATAGTGATATTATGAAGAGCTTCAGACAACTCATTCATTCTGTTAGCATATGTGAACAAACACACAAAAATTCTAAGTTAAAATTTTGTAAAATAAATTTTCACAGAATCATAGAAGGGCAATCAGAAAAATTAAGTATTTCTAAATACTTAATTGGCTTAAATCAGTGGCTCTGATACCACTTTTTCTGTCACGGCCCCCGACCAGGTGTGACCCGGTCCAGAAGCCGAGGGCAGAAAACCCATGGTATTTATTATTTGAGTTGATAGCGGAAGTTTAACAGGATCTATTTAAAACTTGAAAATACCCAATTTATTTTATTTCACAAATTGGGGATAACACCCATAATTTACAATAAATGTGATTTTACTGGGAAATCCATGTTTTTACAAAAACATGTTTCTTTATTTTATTGAGCCACTTCTTCAAGCTTGCAGTGCTACACGGCACTTTTTCCTGGATCAGAGCAGATCACCTGAAACATGTTTTAAAAAGGTTTTATCAGCAGGGAAATACTGGCGAGTCATTCAAGTTACACAAAACGACACCTTGTTATAGTATACAGTATTAAGGGTGATTATATTGTTTCTATCTGCCAATTACCCCAAATCGGTATTTGTCACTCGACTGTATATGTGACTATGGTCAGATCACCCATTGGCTAACCCATTGTCCAATGGTGACGGGTATCAAGTAATGTATACAAAACCCACATACCGGCAGTAATTGAAGATTACAAAGACTTAATCCCTGTAATTATAACTAGAAAATATTTATGGTTTTATAAAGCACTTTGATAAAAAGAGAATGACTCACATTGCAAGTTTAGACGGGCAGCGTTTAGCCTACTGATTTTAGCCTGGTTAACCTAATTCAAATAACAATGCACACGAAAACTAGGTCAGTAACTTAATACAACTTTTACGACAACTCACGAGATCAAAACCTTCACGACGAATGACAAAGTATAGCCCAAATACGGGCATCACTTAAACATCCATTGAATTGATTTTTATCGATCGGACATTGAATCGTAGCAGTGATCGAGTTATTACCCTGTTATCGCGGCAGAATTTCGTGCTTGTGTGTGTTTTTGGAACGAAACAGAGGATATCTCAGTGTAGAAAACGAAAATTGGTCCCTGTCGCGTGGCGCGACGGCGCCCTTTCTAGCATAGGGTAGCCTCGTGTGTTTATAGCCTGGGTGAGTCAGCAGATTGACGAATTTCGCTTCCTACAACGAATTATGAGGATAATCGTCAATTAGGGGATACCCCCCCCCCCTGAGTTTTAGGGGCCCTGATCCTAGTTCCGATTGTTCTGAAAATTTTAGGGGTCTTGCAATATTACTGGGGGGTCTCAATTAGGGTTTCCTATTATAATAAAATAAGAAATAGTAATTTTAATAAGAGTTGTTACAGTTTCCACTGCCATTACCATTGCCTCTCTGGCCACCATTTCCACGACCAGTACCAGTCCAGCATGTCTCCTTCGAATGACCATTCTTTCCACAGCTTTCACACTTCCTAAACCTACACTGGCCAGCATGGTGGAACTGGTACACATCACACTTAGGCAAAGTGCCCATGTAACATTTCCCTTTACTTTTCGCACTTGCAACACCTGTCCTGACTTCAGCTGGTGGGTTCACATCTCTCTTCTTATTACCACTGTTGTTTCCCTGGGTACCCCTCTTGAAATTGGAGAACTTCCTCTTGTTCTCTCCTGATGACTCGACGTGAGTCTCCTTCTTCTTGTTATCAGAAACTAAGAACTTGTTCAATCTCATCGCTTATTCAGTCAATGTTATGCTCAAATCAATGGCCTCAGTGATGGTTGGAGGCTTGGATGTCGTCACCATGCTCATGATTTGGGGTGCCAATCCTCAAATGAAACGTTCAATTCGCTTGAACTCCGGTTCTACCATGTAGGGAACAACGCGAGACAGGTCATGGAATCTCTGTACACACTCAACAATCTTAGGTCCATCCATCTTCAGATTCCAGAACTCGGTTTCCAGCTTCTGAATCTCAAATCTCGAGCAGTACTTCTTGCGCATCAGTTCTTGTTACAACTCTCATCAAAAGTCCTAATTATTATATTATTTTATCTATTAGGAAACCCTAATTGAGAAACCCAAGTGATTCTGAACAAACCCTAAAATTCTCAGAATTTTCAGAATCAGGATTAGGGCCCCTAAAACTCAGGGGGGGGGGGGGGTTAAACCCTATTTACGATTATCCTAAAAATCTCGTTGTCAAAAAATAGAATTTACAAAACAGTCGAGTCAGCAGAGCTAGTCCCAACCGTGGCTACCCTATAACCTATTTTCAACCCTTACACACCGTAACAATTTTAGTCTTACGGTCCGTAAGCACCCTTACGCACCGTAACAATTTGAGGCTTACGGTCCGTAAGCAAAGTGAAATTTTAACTATAAATAGCAGACATTGGCAATCGAATTTTGGTGTTCAAACGACGTAAAACTTCGCCGCATGTACTGAGATACGTTCTGTTTACAAAAATTAACACACACGGTGCACTAATCGACGCCGCAATCAGGGTAATAACTCGATCGCTGATACGATTCAATGTCCGATCGATTAAAATATCCAATGGATGTTTAAGTGCTGCCCACATTAGGGTTTATGCTTTGTCATTCGTCGTTAAATCGATGGATGTTTAAGTATCGCACTTTGTCATTCGTTGTGAAGGTTTTAATCTCGTGAGTTGTCGTAAATGCTGTATTAAGTTACTAACCAAATTGTGTGCCTGTTATTAAACTAGGTTATCAAGGCTAATCAGTAGAATAAGATCTGTTAAATCTGCAATGTGAGTCATTCTCTTTTTATCAAATTACTTTACAAAAGCATGTTTATTTTCAAAGATTATAATTACAGTGATTAAGTATATGTAGTCACCAAATTACAGCCGGTATGTGGGGTATTGTGCACATTACTGTTTTTATCAATTTAGGTGGGCGTACCTAATTAATGATACTCGTTACTATTGGGTGAACGGACTCAATAGTAATATGACCACAGTCACCGAAACGAGTCGATGACAAATACTGTGGGTAGTTGGTTGAAATAAACATTGTAATCTCTCTTAATACTGTGAATTATAATAAATGAGTCGTTTTAGTAAATAGAATGATTCACTCAGTATTTCCCGCTGACAAAACCTTTTTCAAACATGTTTCAGGTGATCTGTTGTGATCCAGGAAAAGTGCCGTGAAGCACTATCAGCTTAAGGAAGTGGCTTAGTTAAAATAATGAAACATGTTTTGTAAAATAAAAGATTTCCTGGTGAAATCTCAAGATTGTAAATTATCGGGTTTTATCCCGAATTGTGAAATAAAATAATCGGGAAATATTTTAAGTTTTAAAAAGATCCTGAAGAAACTTCCGCTGTTAATTAAATACCACGGGATTTCTGTCCCGCGGCTCCTGAAACGGGTCAAACCAGGTCGGGGGCCGTGACAGAAATAAGGTGGTATCAGAGCCACTGATTTAAGCCTATTAAGTATTTAGAAATACTTAATTTTACTGATTGCTAATTATGTGATTATTTGTTTTATTAACTGATTATTTGTTAATTACAGTATGGGTAAACAAAAGCTGTCAAATATCTATCTTAAACTACATAGGTCATCCAACGAGAAGGGAAGTTCATCCCAAACAAAACCTTATGTAATTCCTGAAGAAGGAATATTTGTCGGTAAGGCAAATTACGAGGAACCACTTTCTCCTAATAAAAGAAGTTTGATTATTAGGAAAAGTCAGGAGGAAATAAGGAAAAACCGAGAGAAGAAAGTTAAACAAGAAACCCAGGATTTAATCAATAAATCACCTTGGGAGGACAAATTAGATGAGAAATGGGCAAATCTTTATATGCTAGCCACAGTAGCAGAAAATGCAAATCTCTAAATACTCAAAAGTTTTAGCACTTTTATTTCCCAGAAACCTTATTTAGTAAATAAATAAGTTACAGTAAATCGTAGTATAATTTACTTGTCAGTTGTTTTATGTATGCAATAATATTTACGGGTTATCTATAAAATTTGTTATAACATTTGGTATGTATTTTGCATATATGCTAAACAGCATGAATGAGATATCAGAAGGTTTAGAAAATCTTAATCTCTATCCTGTTAAGATCGAAGTTTCAAAGGAATTCACCGGTTACTTCGCTGATAAAGAAGAACCCATGGAATTTCAATCCAAACCACTGGCAAAACCTAAACCCAAGAAAAGAAACAGATTTGTGGGCTGGAGGCGAGTACGAAGGAAAAAGCCAGCAACAAGAAAGGTTACTACAACTGCAGAACCAAAAGACAAAGGAAAAGGGGTAGAAATTGAGGAAAATATTAATCAAGTAGAGATAGAAGCTGAAAAGAGTTTTAAGCAAACAGAAAGAGAAATCGGAGAAAGTTCTAGTCAGAAACAGAAAATGACTCCTTGGGAAGTTTTAGATCATAAACTAGTAATGAGTGACCTCATCGGACCTGCTGATGGAAACCTTGAAGCAGCTAATCCAAACCTTATATTTACTGAAGAAGATCTTTTTAGTTACCCACTAGAAGCTCCAATCCCAATCAATCTGGAACCTGCTATTCCAGATCCTATTGTCCAACCTCAACCATTACCAGTAGAATTAGATGAATGGTGGACAACTGATTGGCAATACCAAAATCTTTTAAACAACCCTGATACATTTTTCCCACAAGTTGACCCAGAACCTCCACTATACCCAACTATGAGCCCGGAGAATCTGACTGAACTTCGTCTTTGGGGCGAAGAGTTAATTGATACAGGAAATAGGATTAGGGATATTGGAGAAAGAGTTACTTGGAAGTATGACGAAAGGGAGCGTCGTTTTTAAGAAAATTTGCTGATCAGATAATGAGAGTTCGCAGGAATATATGTGAATAAATAATTATAATAACCAGTATGTGTAATAACTTAACAATAAAACGTTGTATGATAATCGTGTGTACGAGGCATAAAATAATATATAAAAATGAAAATTGTGAAATCGATAATTTTGATTATACATGTTAATGTGATTATGTGCAAACTGTTTTATTATATTTATAATTATACTAATTATTTACATAAAATTTATTATCAGATGTCAAACATTGGTAACGAACCAGTAAATGAGGTTAATCAGTCAGAGCAACATCCAGGAGATCAATATATGACCCGGCAAGATATCGAAAATTTTGTTGCTCAAGGGATAGCCAATGCTATTCCAGCATTCGTTGCTGCTATAAAGAATCCAATCGAACCGCAACAAATGGTCCCTAGTAAACGTATTTCTGAAGATAACTTCAGTAATAGTGTAAACGGAGGCAATGATAATATTAATCATAATGGGGAACCACATCAAGCTCCATTTCCTAAGAAAATGAAAACTGCAACGCCTGGTTGCACTTTCAAAGAATTCCTTGCTTGTAAACCCACTGAATTTGCAGGCAATGAAGGAGCAACTGCATCACTGCGTTGGTTAGAGAAAACCGAAGCAGTCATTGCAATAAGTAAATGTGCTAAAGATGATCAGGTCATGTACGCATCAAATCTCTTCAAGGAAGGAGCACTCGAATGGTGGAACACTGTGTTACAATCAAAAGGAAGAATAATAGCTTATGCTATGACTTGGGAAGAATTTAAGGGTTTTGTAGAAAGAAAATTCTGTCCCGAGTATGAAAAGGAACAGATGACAAATAAGTTCCTAAATCATCGGATGATGGGTGTAGATTGTCGCGGTTATACTTCGACATTCTTTGAATATGCTAGAGTGGTACCAACACTGGCTTCGCCAGAACCGGTAC
>JARYGA010016309.1:0-36653 GCA_030545235.1 Helianthus tuberosus
TTACGACGTTAATTAAGCAAATCCGGTGGAGTTTACGACGCTAGGAACGCAAAGTTGTGAGTTCATGCTCCCCCTTTTCTCTTAACTGTTTTCAGTTTATAACTTCGGGGGTGAAATACATGTTACGTGGTATAATAAACGAGAATTGATACTGGGTATAATAAACGAGAATTGATACTTGATATAATAAACGAGAATTGATACTTGGTGTAATAAACGGGAATTGGTACTTGGTATCATAAACGAGAAATAGTGTCACGAATAGGGTACCATAAGCACCATTAATCGTGTACATACTTAGACCGCAGAACAAAAGGTTAGATCTAACGGGTACTCGGGCAGCCCCACTCTTGGTGACCACTAGTACCGAGGAGTGTTTTTGTGTCTCCGTCGTGAATCGACAACTAGAAAAATGCCTATGGTTTGGTGACTTCCTATGTTGTGTCACATGTTAATGGCCTTGCAACCCATTAACTACACAAGAATACTTTATTTGTACGAAGTTCGTACACAAGAATACTTTATTTGGTTTACACCACAAGAATACTTTATTTACACAAGAATACATTATTTGGTTTATACCACAAGAATACTTTATTTGGTTTACACCACAAGAATACTTTATTTACACAAGAATACATTATTTGGTTTATACCACAAGAATACTTTATTTGGTTTACACCACAAGAATACTTTATTTACACAAGAATACATTATTTGGTTTATACCACAAGAATACTTTATTTGGTTTACACCACAAGAATACTTTATTTATACAAGAATACATTATTTGGTTTATACCACAAGAATACTTTATTCGGTTTACACTACAAGAATACTTTATTTTCACAAGATACTCGTTATGTTTTCATACAAAGTATACAAACGTGTTCAACACAAAACTGCATGAATTCACACCAACTTTATGTTGACGTTTTTCCAAAAACTCACATGTATTTCAGGTAACTAGGATGGATGTGCGCGCGGTTTTGCTTATGCTCGTGGATGTCGCTTGTGTTTAACTTTAAATAAAGTTGTAAACTTTTGAGACAATGTCTTTATGCTGTCTAGCGATGTAAACGCTAACGAATGTTTTCAAACTATGGTATTTGAATGTTATTTTTACGAGCATGTAGCATGTTTACTCTTCGTATGCAATGAGAACCTTTCATGATCACACCTCGTGCTTCCGCCTTAGAAAGGGGTGTGACAGATTGGTATCAGAGCTGCGATTGTAGTGAACCAGGATTCATTCTCGAGTCTAGTCTACAATCTCTAGGATCCATTCACGAAAACAATTTTCAAAGAGTTTTCATTGCATAAAACGTCCCGCGACATCCACTACCTGAAACTGCCTACATGAGTCTAGAAAAGACACTACGAGACTTAGAGTGCACTTGAGTAGCACTTGTCGTTGACTAGAAATTACTTGCAATTACAAGTATACGTGACTTTACCTGAAAGCAATGGCCCATCTGAAGGAAGAAATACGAGGATGAAACGAACTGTGCGGACTGTGCAAGGAGTTACGTAATTATGGATGCATACGTAATTATGGAATTCAGTGCACAGAAATCACAGCAAGTCTTGTCACGTGTAGATTCCCTCAGTGCAAGCCTACTAAGTACTCTGCTAGAGTAATAATTGTTTGACGTCACTTATGTGGTATATGCCTGTGAATATATATGATACTACAGTCTAGTGTGACGATATCAAACAAATGTCTAACCCTGTTGTGTTATGTTCTGTCAGAACATGGCACCCAGGAAAACTGTGAATGCTCGCAATGATGATCAACCTCCACCTCCCCCACTGCCAAGAACTGCTGAAGAGCTGAACGCTTTGCTAGAGGAAAGGATCTCCGCTGCTATCGCCCAGTACGAGGCGAACCGAACTCAAGACAGTGGAGGACCAAGCAACGCTAGGCGTAATGGGAATGGAGATTCGTCTGGAGGCAATGCAGCTCAAGGTAATCTTGAGACACTATACTAAGCATGAGGAAATTTATGAACGGTCTTTGTTTCATTATTTCTTCGATTGCTCACATGTGAATTGGTTGAATCAATTCCAGGCTGCACTTTCAAGCAGTTCCTCGACTGCAAGCCGATAAACTATGACGGCACAGGAGGTGCAGTAGCATTTGTGCGCTGGACGGAGAAGACTGAAGCTACTTTCCGCATGAGCAAGTGTACCGCGGATCAACAAGTCACTTTTGCTACTGGGTTATTCGTCGATGAAGCTCTGACTTGGTGGAACCTACAAGCCCAAACCTTGGGTGATGATGCCGCTTATGGCCTAACTTGGGAGGAACTGAAGTAAAGGATGAGAGAGAAGTACTGCTCTCGTGCCGAACTCCAAAGGCTGGAGACAGAGTTCTGGCACCTGACCATGGAAGGTGCTGACATAAATGGTTATACTCGAAGGTTCCACGATCTGTCTAGAGTGCTTCCCTACATGGTGACTCCTGAATTTAAGCGTGTGGAACGCTACATTTGGGGACTGGCCTCAGAATTTCGTGGCATGGTAACGGCGGCCAAACCACAAACAATCACCGAGGCTGTAACTCTGGCTGTTAGCCTGACTGAAGATTGTGTTCGTATGAAGAAGCTCTCACTGAACCCAACAGAAAATACCGAGACACATGCTGAGTTGTCCGGTGACAAGAAAAGAAAACATGCAAACCTGAGTCAAGCAACTCGTAACAACAGGGGTTCCAACAAGAAGCGTGACACTAACCCGCCGCAGGGGGCGAAATCTCTTGCAGCCATGAATGACGCTCCTGCCAAGAGGTACCTGGGCACTCGGCCCCTTTGCAACAATTGCAAGCGTCACCACGAAGGGGTTTGTCGCGTTCCAAAATGCGATAAGTGTGGAAAGTTGGGTCACTATGCTGAGGATTGTTGGAGTAAAGGAAAGAACCGAAATGGGAACGGTGCTGGTAACAAGAATGGCAACGGGAAAGGGCAAGGATGCTTCAAGTGTGGAAGCAATGATCATTTCATGAAGAACTGCCCAGAGAGAAACAACGCTCCGGCTCGAGCATTTGTGATCGGAGCAAGAGACGCACGCGAGGACCCTAACGTGGTCACCGGTACGTTTCTCATTAACAATCACTTTGCATCCATATTATTCGACACTGGCGCCGATTATAGCTTCATGTCTGTGGAATTTAAACGCATACTCGGAATAGAATCTAGTAGATTAGAAATTCATTATTCCATAGAACTAGCCAATGGTAAACTTGTTGAGTCGGGCGAAGTTGTTAGAGGCTGCACACTAGAAATTGGCGAACGGAATTTTAGCATCGATCTCTTACCTATTCAATTTGGTAGCTTCGATGTAGTAGTCGGAATGGACTGGTTGTCCAAGAACAGAGCTGAAGTTATTTGTCATGAGAAAATCATTCGCATCCCTTTAGCGAATGGTGAAACTCTCATCGTGCATGGAGAAAAACGAGACGCGCCTCTTCGAATCATCAGTTGTATGAAGGCACAGAAGTGCTTGAGGAAAGGATGTGTCGCTTTCCTAGCACACGTTATAGACAAGAAGGCTGTGGAGCCGAAACTCGAAGACATTCCTGTGGTGAAGGAATTTCCTGATGTGTTCCCGGAAGATCTGCCAGGACTACCTCCGCAACGACAAGTCGAGTTCCGTATAGACTTGGTTCCAGGAGCTGCTCCTGTAGCCAAGGCACCCTATCGACTTGCACCATCCGAAATGCAAGAATTATCTACACAACTCCAGGAGTTGTTGGATAAAGGATTCATAAGGCCAAGCTTCTCACCCTGGGGAGCTCCAATATTATTCGTGAAGAAGAAGGATGGAACACTGCGGATGTGTATCGATTACAGGGAACTGAACAAGCTCACAATCAAGAATCGGTATCCGCTACCAAGGATTGATGATCTATTTGATCAACTGCAAGGATCGAGCTACTATTCCAAGATCGACCTTCGATCTGGATACCATCAGCTGAGAATCCAAGAAGAAAGCGTGCCAAAGACTGCATTCAGAACGCGCTATGGGCACTACGAATTTCTTGTGATGCCGTTTGGACTGACGAATGCACCAGCGGTCTTTATGGATCTGATGAACCGCGTATGCAAACCATATCTCGATAAATTCGTGATTGTATTTATCGACGATATCCTGATTTACTCGCGAACGAAAGAAGAACATGAGCAACATCTCAGAACCATCTTGGAACTACTGAAGAAAGAGAAACTTTATGCAAAGTTCTCGAAATGCGAATTCTGGATTCGCGAAGTACAATTTCTTGGTCACGTGGTGAATGAGAGAGGCATTCATGTAGACCCGTCCAAGATTGAAGCAATAAAGAATTGGGAAGCTCCCAAGACCCCAACTGAAGTTCGACAATTTTTGGGCTTAGCGGGCTATTATCGGCGATTCATTGAGAATTTCTCGAAGATAGCTCAACCGCTAACGACCCTGACACAGAAGGACAAGAAGTACGACTGGGGTCACAAACAAGAAGAAGCCTTTCAGCTACTTAAGAACAAGCTCTGCGATGCACCGATACTATCGTTACCCGAAGGCACTGAAGACTTCGTAGTATACTGCGACGCCTCACGACAAGGCTTGGGTTGCGTGCTCATGCAACGCCAAAAAGTCATCGCTTACGCTTCAAGACAACTGAAGGTTCACGAGAGAAATTATACCACTCACGACTTGGAGCTGGGTGCAGTGGTATTCGCCTTGAAGATTTGGCGACATTATCTATATGGTACTCGATGTACAATCTTCACAGATCACAAAAGCTTACAACGCATATTTGATCAGAAGGAATTAAATATGCGCCAGCGACGTTGGGTCGAGCTGCTGAATGATTATGACTGTGAGATTAAGTACCATCCTGGAAAGGCAAACGTTGTAGCAGACGCGTTGAGCCGAAAGGAAAGGGTTAAGACCCTAAGGGTTCGAGCATTGGAAATGACGATTCGAACGAACCTCACTGCGCGCATTCGGGATGCGCAACAAGAAGCTCTTAAAGAAGAGAACCGTAAAGCTGAATACCTCCGGGGTGCATTGAATTACATGGTGCCAAATGAAGAGGGAGCCTTATACTTCAAGAAGCGTATCTGGGTTCCACTCTGTGGTGGCATACGTGAGGTCATCCTTAATGAAGCCCACAAATCGAGATATTCGATCCATCCAGGATCGGACAAGATGTACCAAGACTTGAAAGAGTACTATTGGTGGCCGAGACTCAAAAGCGACGTTGCTGTTTATGTTGGAAAATGCCTAACCTGTGCGAAGGTTAAGGCCGAATATCAGAAACCGTCCGGCCTACTACAACAACCAGAGATTCCCGTGTGGAAGTGGGAACAAATCTCGATGGACTTCATAACGAAATTACCCAGGACCCCGAGAGGGCACGATATGATATGGGTAATAGTTGATCGATTGACGAAGTCTGCGCACTTCCTACCGATCCGAGAAAAAGACAGCACTGGAAAGCTTGCTGAGATATACTTAAGAGAAATTGTGGCACGTCATGGAGTGCCAATCTCAATCATTTCAGACAGAGATGGACGCTTTGTCTCAAGAATCTGGCAATCATTTCAGGAAGCCTTTGGATCTCAGTTAGATCTAAGCACGGCATTCCATCCACAAACAGACGGCCAGAGCGAACGGACTATACAAACATTAGAAGATATGCTTCGCGCATGTGTCATGGATCTAGGCGGCAGCTGGGATACTCATCTACCTTTAGTTGAGTTTTCCTACAATAACAGTTATCATACAAGCATAAAAGTCGCGCCGTTCGAAGCTCTGTATGGCCGCAAATGCCGATCGCCCTTATGTTGGGCAGATGCCGGAGATAAACGTATGGTTGGTCCTGAACTTGTGCAAGAGACAACCGACAAGATTGCGCAGATTCGAGAACGCATTAAGGCGGCTCGAGAGCGACAAAAGAGCTACGCGGATCCAAATAGAAAATCGGTAGATTTCGAAGTGGGAGACAAAGTGTTGTTAAAAGTCTCACCATGGAAGGGCGTAGTCAGATTTGGAAAGCGTGGAAAGTTGAATCCACGATACATCGGACCATTCAGAATATTGAGAAGAATTGGTACCGTGGCATACAAGTTGGAATTACCGGCAGAACTTAATGGAGTACATGATACGTTTCATGTATCCAACCTGAAGAAGAGTCTAACGCAAGAAAACGTGACCATCCCGTTGGATGAAGTGCATATTGATGAAGCCCTCCGATTTACAGAAAAACCCGTTGAGGTTACTGACTGGAAAGTCAACAAGACCAGGAGGAGCAGTGTGAAACTTGTTAAAGTACGTTGGAGCTCTAAGCACGGACCCGAGTACACATGGGAACGTGAAGACCAGTTCAAGAAAAAGTATCCCCACCTATTCAAGAAGACTCCAGCGAGAGTTAGTTCAGTCTGAATTTCGGGACGAAATTCTTTTAACGGGGGGAGACTGTGACAACTGGCCCAAACCGGTAATTTCCGTACACATTGATTATTGCTTAATGACTGCAATTATGAGTTTAATTGTCAGCAATGTCTGAGAAAATGATTGAACAAGTGAATTCATGCATGTTGTATACTACAAAATATTGCTTTATGCATAAACGAGAGCGTTGCGTCAGAATAATAGTAAACTCACCGGTAAGACACACTGTGTCAACAGAACTGCAGAAAGCAGTCAGACATTAAAATAGAGGCCTAGGTGTAGGTCCGACGACAAGAATGCATTAAAACCCAAGAGTACATACAAGGGTTTAATATATATGCAATACGAAAGCAAAAATAAGCACTAAAAAGCACCCGAAACGCACTTTAAGTGCAGAATTTATACAAATCAGCAATAATTCAGCATTTAGACATATAAATATTATGCAGAAATGTCGTTTTATTATCCAGAATATTTCCCTAAGTGTTGGGAACCGATAGTGTTACACAAAGACACTTATTAGACACTAAAAGGTGTAATTTAGCACCTTAACGAATCGGTATCTAACCGAACAACCGGACAATACCCGGAACACCAAAATAATGCTAGAAGCATTGTTTTTATTTTTCTAAGCTAGTTAGGGTCCCCGTACACCCTAACACACTGTATATTATATAATACACTTAACATTAAAATTAACATTTATCATGTAACTAAATCATGTAACTTGGAGTTGGAATGTAACTAGACCCCCCCCCCCCCCCATCTAAGGGCCGGTTATGTGGGATCCCCATGTGAGGATTTTGTATTGATATTTTAGTGGATCTTGTCTCCCCATTCCTAACACATTACACATTGGGCCTTGACATGTTGGAGGATTATAAATTAATACACAAGTTCATGCCCCTTCATTCTCACTCATCATCAACCTCACAAAACCTTCTCTCTTTCCCTCCATTGCTCACGGCTCCAACCCCCACAACCACACATCCATTTCAAGCTTCATATCATCCATTCCAAGGTGATATTAAGGTGTAAGAAGGTCAATAACGAAGCTCGGTGCAAGCGGATCTTGAAGGACCTTCACCATTTGCTTTTATCCACTCGATTTGTGCTTAGATTCTTCCCTAGCCTTGAGCTAGAGGTATAATGCTTAAAACACCTTCTTGAACTTATCTAAAGTGGTTAAAAGAATTTTTGTCGGTTAAAACTCGGAATCTTACAAGTTGAAGCATTAAAGTCTACTAAAAGTATGAAAAATGGTGGTTAATAGCTCTTGTGTTGTGTAAAAGTTGTAGTAATTGATTTGTGTGAATATTTGGACCCGATCTATGTTGTGGTAGCTCGGATCATCATTTAACCCGGTTTAGTCATGATCTTGGATCTTAACATAAAGCTATTTTAGAAGTAATAAGGGTTAAAAGGTGAAACTCTACCACACATGAGACATGGACTTGTGTAAGAGCATTTTGTTGTGTAAAAGCAATTTAACTTGTGAAATTATGTTTAAAACTAGTAGATCTACGTATCTACAAGCGGTATTTTCAAAGGACCAAGTGTCCAAGAAATCACATGTTCTAAACCGGGTCTTACACAAACAAAAGTAGTTTTTGTGAACAAACAAGTGTATGGATACTTGTGTAACAGAGATTATAACAAAGAAATAATTTTCGTAAAAACCGACTAGAAGTTGTAAAACTTCATATTCTTTAAAAATAAAGTTTTTAAGAAATTAAACTTATTTTTAAAGATAACAAGACTTACTAAATATGCTAGTAAGTTACTACACAATCTTGGTAAATATCCAAGTTCATGAAGTGGGGAAAAGTAGTGATTATTGTTGATAATTGTTGTTGCTGATTATTGATGATTGATGATGATTTAAAAGAAAATAAACACACGTTTTGAAAACGTGGGAAACCTCCATTTTTAGGGGAAACTCTGTCAAAATTTTTATAAATTTTGACACTTAGAAAAATGTAAGTTTTTGAGAAACTTATTCCCTAAAAATGTGTTTAAAAGCATTAACAAGGTTTCCCTAACTTTTGATGATAAGAAATGGTGATTTCTTGAAGAATAAAAATGGATAATAAGTATATATTTTTGAGAGAAAAATATATATTATTTTATCACCAAATTTTGTGCTAAGTGTATATAGTATGTGTTATATGTGCTAGTGTATTAAGACTTAGAAATACACTAAATACTCATGAGGAGTAGAAATATAGAAATACACATACAAAACACAAGATACATGATTCGGGTGCAAAGTGCAAAACACAAAAGACTTATATTTATTTTTGAAGAAAATAATATAAGTAAGATACGTAGTTAAAAATATGGAATATTTTTAACACAAGAATATATACACAAAAGAGAGTGACTGTACTTGTGCGACACAAGTCTAGTGACTAACGTTAAGAAAACGCGTATAGGTTACGACGTTAATTAAGCAAATCCGGTGGAGTTTACGACGCTAGGAACGCAAAGTTGTGAGTTCATGCTCCCCCTTTTCTCTTAACTGTTTTCAGTTTATAAATTCGGGGGTGAAATACATGTTACGTGGTATAATAAACGAGAATTGATACTGGGTATAATAAACGAGAATTGATACTTGATATAATAAACGAGAATTGATACTTGGTGTAATAAACGGGAATTGGTACTTGGTATCATAAACGAGAAATAGTGTCACGAATAGGGTACCATAAGCATCATTAATCGTGTACATACTTAGACCGCAGAACAAAAGGTTAGATCTAACGGGTACTCGGGCAGCCCCACTCTTGGTGACCACTAGTACCGAGGAGTGTTTTTGTGTCTCCGTCGTGAATCGACAACTAGAAAAATGCCTATGGTTTGGTGACTTCCTATGTTGTGTCACATGTTAATGGCCTTGCAACCCATTAACTACACAAGAATACTTTATTTGTACGAAGTTCGTACACAAGAATACTTTATTTGGTTTACACCACAAGAATACTTTATTTACACAAGAATACATTATTTGGTTTATACCACAAGAATACTTTATTTGGTTTACACCACAAGAATACTTTATTTACACAAGAATACATTATTTGGTTTATACCACAAGAATACTTTATTTGGTTTACACCACAAGAATACTTTATTTACACAAGAATACATTATTTGGTTTATACCACAAGAATACTTTATTTGGTTTACACCACAAGAATACTTTATTTATACAAGAATACATTATTTGGTTTATACCACAAGAATACTTTATTCGGTTTACACTACAAGAATACTTTATTTTCACAAGATACTCGTTATGTTTTCATACAAAGTATACAAACGTGTTCAACACAAAACTGCATGAATTCACACCAACTTTATGTTGACGTTTTTCCAAAAACTCACATGTATTTCAGGTAACTAGGATGGATGTGCGCGCGGTTTTGCTTATGCTCGTGGATGTCGCTTGTGTTTAACTTTAAATAAAGTTGTAAACTTTTGAGACAATGTCTTTATGCTGTCTAGCGATGTAAACGCTAACGAATGTTTTCAAACTATGGTATTTGAATGTTATTTTTACGAGCATGTAGCATGTTTACTCTTCGTATGCAATGAGAACCTTTCATGATCACACCTCGTGCTTCCGCCTTAGAAAGGGGTGTGACATAAAAGGTCAAAATTTGAAACATGAGTTCAAAAACTTGTACTTACTGTTATTTTATAAAAATATACTAAAAACATCAGTAGGTATCAACCTTATATGTTTAATATGGTTATAGTACATACTATGCGTTAAAAACGCTTAAAAAGGCGATTTGGAGCCGTTTCCGGGTTTGTAAAGGAAAGTTGATATTTTTATAATTCCAGAATTCTCAAAATATTTTATTTATCAAATAAAATCAGTAGAAAAAGGTTTGGGGTCAAAAGGATTTGTAAAACTCATTTTATGGCTTAAAAGGGCAAAATCGGTATTAACCGAATTAAACTTAGACACCTATGTTATGCTCAGCCAAAAATTAAATAAAAATCTTTAAAAATCCCAAAATATTATATTATAACAGTGGGTAAAAAGTTTGATATTAAAAAGTGGGTTTAAATAGGTTATATGCTAATTACGCTAATTAATTAACATAAAGCTTTCAAATTACGACAACGAACATAACTCTTAATCTAGACCTCAAACTGATATCAAATTTTAGGTGCAAGTTTATAAATCAGTAACAAATGTTTCTACTCTTTCACTTTTTCAAAAATCACGTTTTATAGTCAAAAGGGTATAATAGTCATATTTAAGCATAAATCGGAAACATGCATATGAATCGGATAGGTATTGAACCAAGTTGTACAATCTCAGAGAGTTATACATATATGAAACCTGGTCCAAAATAAGCTCAAAGACAGACCTCAAACATGCATGAACAGATCAGAACTGATAGTCAACGCAAAAGTCAAAATATGCGACTTTCGGGTTCGATCCGGGTTTATACTGAAAATTGTCGAGTTGAACATGTTGAGACATGTTCTTACATTAATTACCATGATATTTTAATGATCAAACAGGTTGCATGTACCCTACATTGCTAATCATGCTTAAATTTGCAAATAATAATTTTGTTGACTTTTTGAAACAAGCTTTGACTCGACAATTAACATAGTTAGAGTAGGAATCTGAAAGTACCCTTTTAAGGGTTTGTTACCCACATAAATACCAACTTGTAGGTACTTTCAATTCGAGAAATGACTGAGCAAATTTCGTTTAATCGCAAGGTCAAACTTAAATTACGATGGTTTGACTTTTGCTTAATTAACTAAGCTAGAACGAATTTGAAAGAGTTATGAACACTTACAAGAGTCCTAATTAAGCTTAGAGATCACTAGGAAGTTGGCTTGACGTCCAGAGAGCTCCAGAAGTTGTCTTGTGAATTTTGTGAATGCAAGTGTTCAAGGTTTGCAACTTCAATGATCTTTTATAACTAGTTTGATCTCATGTGAGGCTGCCACAAGAGTCTACAAATGTTCTAGGATGAGTCCAAGTGCCCCTAAATGCATGTACATCCATTGGTGAGGCTCAGGTATCGGATCCAGCTGTTAACAACTCGAAATCAGACATGAACTGGCAGCTGGTCGCTGATTTTGTCGCTGGCAGCTTGTAGGCGGGCCGCGACAGGCCTTACGCGGGCCGCGTATAAGTCGTTAACCAGCCAAACAAGTTTTCAATGTTTTACAATTTGGTCCTTGTCATTTGATACGTGGTTTTGGCTATTTATTTTGCACTCTTGACCCTAAACCTGACTTTTAAGGGCCTTGGGACATTTACAAACATGGTAAAGTCCTTGGTTAACTTTGTGCTTACCCGAAAAGTCACGAAATTCAACGTTAACGTATTTAACCCTTCGTGCACGGTTTTGATCATAACTTTCTCATACGACAACGAAACTTTATGAAATTTTTTCCACATATTCTAGTGAGTATATTTTATCATTACAAAGCTTCGGGTTTGCCAAAAGATCACTCAGAGGTATACTTTCAACATGTTGACACATTTAGCCCCTGTAGTTTGTAATTCCTCACTTTCTTTCATTTTCCGCTTCGTATGATCCATGATTTATTCATTTAAGATTATAAACACCATGTAGGGTTATTGTAGGGCCTATTTATCCATTGTTGACACTTTGGACCCTTATGTCCACATAGTTTCACTGTTTGTCAACTTTAGTCCCTCTAAAGTGCTCTTTCACATATTCATAGCCTATGACACGTGTCAATACATTATTGGACGTAAATTTTCGAGGTGTTACATCCTCACCCCCTTAAAAGAAATCTCGACCTTGAGATTTACTGAAACAAATGAGGGTATTTTTCTTTCATCGTGGATTCTACCTCCCATGTGTATTCGGGACCTCTACGGGCATCCCATTTGACCTTAACAATAGGCACATGTTTCCTTCGAAGCTTCTTCACCTGTCGATCCTCAATTGACAGTGGTTTCTCCACGAATTTCAAGCTCTCATCTATATGTACATCTGTATGCGGTATTACCAGTGATTCATCAGCGAAACACTTCTGCAGATTACAGATGTGAAAAACATTATGTATTGCACTGAGCTCTTCAGGCAAGTTTAACTTATAAGCAACTGACCCGACACGTTCGATAACCTCGAAAGGTCCTATGTATCTCCGGCTTAGCTTGCCTTTCTTACCAAATCGCATCACCCCTTTCCAGGGTGATACTTTAAGCAATACCTTGTCACCTACTTCGAAGTGAAAAGACTTACGCTTTGGATCCGCATAGCTTTTCTGCATATCCCTGGCAGCTTTCAAACGATCGTGAATCTGGACAATCTTGTCCGTCGTTTCAAAAACCAAATCTGGTCCTGATAATTGAACTTCTCCTACTTCCGCCCAACAAATGGGTGTTCCGCATTTTCTACCATATAATGCCTCAAAAGGCGCAGCCTTAATACTAGTATGGTAGCTATTGTTATAGGAGAACTCGACCAATGGCAGATGCTTATCCTAACTGCCTCCTAAATCAATCACACATGCACGAAGCATGTCTTCCAATGTTTGGATAGTACGCTCACTCTGTCCATCTGTCTGTGGGTGGTAAGCCGTACTAAAATTTAAGCGCGTGCCCAGAGACTGTTAGAAACTTTTCCAAAAATGAGAGGTGTATCTCGTATCTCTATCCGAGATAATTGACAATGGTACGCCATGCAATGCTACAATTTTATCCACGTACAATTGAGCTAACATGTCTGAGCTGTAAGTTTCCTTAATGGGTAAGAAATGTGCTGACTTGGTCAGTCTATCTACTATGACCCATATAGTATCGTTTCCCTTCCTCGTCTTTGGCAACTTGGTGATGAAATCCATTGTCACCATCTCCCACTTCCATGTGGGAATTTCAGGTTGTTGTAACAAGCCTGACGGCTTCTGGTGCTCTGCTTTGACTTGCGCACAAGTCAAACATTTTGCTACATAGGCAGCTACAGACTTTTTAAAACCAATCCACCAGTAGTTTGCCTTTAGATCCTAGTACATCTTGTCAGCCCCAGGATGAACAGAATATTTGGAACTGTGGGCTTCCTGGAGGATAACATCCCGAAGTCCTCCATAAACTGGAACCCATATTCGTCCATTCAATCTTAGCATTCCGTCCTTGTCATGGGATAACTGCTCCTCAGTTACTCCCAGTTTTTCTTCAGGATAGTTAGCTTCCAGCACAGCTTCCTTCTGTACGGCTAGCACCCTTTCGTTCAAACTATTCCTTATTTCAATGCGCTTAGCATTGATTCTTATCGGCTTTACTCTTTCTTTTCTGCTAAGGCGTCATCAACTACATTTGCCTTGCCTGGATGGTATTTTATCTCACAATCATAATCATTTAGAGTTTCCATCCATTGTCTTTGTCGCATGTTCAAGTCCTTCTGATTGAACAAATGTTGAAGGCTCTTGTGATCTGAATAGATCACACACTTGGTTCCATATAAGTAATGCCTCCATAGTTTCAATGCAAATACAACGGCACCCAGCTCCAAGTCGTGGGTGGTGTAGTTCTTCTCGTGTACCTTTAACTGTCGTGAAGCATAGGCAATAACCTTGCCTTTCTGCATGAGTACACAGCCCATACCAGTGTGTGATGCGTCACAATACACCACAAATTCTTCCATACCATCGGGCAATGTTAATACTGGTGCATTGCTCAACTTTTTCTTCAAAATGTCAAAGGATTCCTGCTGCTTAGGGCCCCAATCAAACTTAACCTTCTTACGTGTCAACGAAGTTAGGGGCGCAGCAATCCTTGAAAAGTTTTCGATAAAACGCCTATAATATCCTGCTAAACCCATGAAGCTACGAATCTCAGTAGGTGTCTTCGGCTCTTGCCAATTCATAACTGCTTCTACCTTAGCGGGATCCACTTGGATACCACGCTCACTTACCACATGTCCAAGGAATTGGACTTCTCGAAGCCAAAACTCGCACTTCGAAAATTTGGCATAGAGTTTCTCATGATGTAGAAGTTTAAGAATACAACGAAGGTGTTTCTTGTGGTCAGCTTAGTTCTTCGAGTAAATAAGGATGTCGTCAATAAAGACGATGACGAATTTGTCCAAGTAAGGTTTACAGACGCGATTCATGAGATCCATGAATGCGGCCGGTGCATTAGTGAGCCCAAAAGGCATCACTAGGAACTCGTAATGACCATAACGAGTCCTAAATGCAGTCTTGTGCACATCTTCATCCTTGACCTTCAACAGATGATAGCCTGACCTCAAGTCGATCTTGGAAAAGTAGCTTGCCCCTTGTAATTGATCGAACAGATCGTCGATCTTGGGCAAAGGATACCTGTTCTTGATAGTGACTTTATTCAGCTCACGGTAATTGATGCACAGACGCATCGACCCATCCTTCTTTTTGACAAACAATATCGGCGCTCCCCAAGGAGACGAACTAGGTCTAATAAAACCTTTGGCTAGCAGATCATCTAATTGCGTCCTTAACTCCTTCATCTCCGTTGGTGCTAACCTATAAGGCGCTCTCGCTACTGGTGCTGCACCCGGAATGATGTCAATTCGGAATTCCACTTGCCTATCTAGTGGTAAACCAGGTAGTTCTTCGGGAAAAACTTCAGGATATTCTGAAATGACAGGGATGTCTTCAATCTTGGGCTTTGGCTTGTCTATAGTAACTTGTGCCATATAAATGACACAACCCTTCTGCAAACATCTGGATGCCTTGAGCATAGTCACTTGCTCAGGCAATCCATGCTGGGTATCTCCTTGGATGGTGAGTGACTCACCAGACGGAGTTTTGACTACTACTTGCTTTCTATTGCACACAATCTGGTCTTGGTTATGCGATAACCAATCCATGCCTATCACTATGTCAAAGCCGGCTAGCTTAAAGGGGAGTAAGGATAAAGGAAAAGAGTGATTCCTAATGGATATAACACATCCATCTAAAACAGTCGAGGCGGTTTCTATGGTTCCATCAGCTAATTCCACCTCATATTTCACACTTAAGGGTTTTACAGGCAATTTCAACAACTCACAAAACTTATTATCTACAAAGGACTTATCTGCTCCAGAATCAAACAATACTCTAGCAAAAACATCATTTACGAGAAAAGTACCTGTAATCACGTTGTCATCCTGAATAGCTTCCTTAGCGTCCATCTTGAAGACCCTCGCATTGGTCTTTTTCCCATCTTCGGTTTTCTTGGTATTCTTTGGGCAATTAGACTTAATGTGCCCTTTTTCGTTGCAACCGTAACATGTTGCATCCTTCAGCTTCTTACACTCCAAAGTCTTATGATCAGTAGATTTGCAAATCCCACAGGATATCGTGTGAGACTGGGATTTCGACTCAAATCGAAACCTCCCAAAATGGTTTTTCTTGCAAGTTCTACATTTGGGCTTATCTCCCGATTGTTGCCCATCTCTCTTAGATCCCGATCCTTTCTTGTGGTCGTCATTTCCTCGGTGTTTCTTACTTGATCTTCGTGACGTATCGTCCTCACGCTTCCTTTTGTTCTCTTCTGAATTCCTGAGTGCTCTCAACCTGACTACGTCCAAGGTAAGAGAGAGAGATAGATCAGCTGCTGATCTGAAGGTAGCAGGCCTTGATGCCTTAACACTAACTTTAATCTCTGGGGCTAAACCCCCGATGAAGCGAGCAATCCTCTTAGGTTCTGGGGTTACCAAGTATGGAACCAACCTAGATAGGGTATTGAAAGTGGTGAGGTATGCCTGGCAGTCTAAATTCTTCATCACTAAAGATAGGAAGTCTGACTCAATTCTCTCAACTTCGTGCTGCGGGCAATAATTATCTTTAATGAGAGCAACGAACTGATCCCATGATAGATTGTAGAGTGGGATCTTTCCAGCAGCTTGTATGAGAGACTTCCACCACGCCAGTGCTTCTCCTTTGAACGATTGGGATACGTATTTTACTACGTCCCTTTCAGCACAACCGCTGATGTCTACAACCGTATCCATTTCGTCCAACCAAGTTATACAATCTATTGCTCCTTTCTCCCCGGTGAAGTCCCGAGGTTTGCAAGAAACAAAGTACTTGTAAGTACAGGACTTGGTGTGTGGTTTGGCATCATGCACCATCCTTTTTGAAGGAACACTGTTCTGATTTGATGAGTGTCGATCATCATCCTTCTTGAGCTCATCTTTCTTAAGTTCATCTTTCTTAGAGGGCGGTTTGCTATGAGCCTCAGAGTGAACTTTTGGCTTAGAATGTGGTGCAGATCGGGTCCTGCTTCGAGTACCACTCGATTCACTATATTGCCTCTCGATGGCTTTGTTAACAGCATTTTCCACTATTGCTTGTAACTCCGCACCAGTTACAAGTATCTTAGCATTATCAGGATTTTCTGCTGGACGATTGTTTAATTCTTCGGACTTAGCCATGTAGTCTTAATTGCTACATAAAAATAAGGACAAGGTCTATTTAGAAGCCTAAACAGTACTATCGTTCTTGACGATTTATTAACCATGGTAAATAAGAGCCATATTAGTTAATTTGTTAAGAAATTTCATTCAGGACTTTTTATTAGTAACTTTATCCAAAAATGAAATAAAATATTGGCACAACAGGCCTAGTCACGTAGACAAATTTCTAAATTATAAATTTAGATCTGATAGGATTAAAGTTTGAATAAAATAAAATCCAATCCTTTTCTTGGCAGGGAGTCAATAAACTACGGCTGCCTTTTGTTTTATATGACATTAATTATAACCCGCAGGTATTTTGTCATAATCAAATATATATATAACAATATAAATTTGGGTAATTAATACAAAGGGTGACATGTGTGATTTCGCGGATCACACTAGCTAAGAATGTTAACATATTTGCAGATGTTAACAGAGATTGAATCTTTTTAATCAGGTTCTACCATTTGGCCAGGTCTTTAATATGCCATTCAAGCTAGGTTTTACCTTTTTAAGATTCTTATTATTAAAATGGTAAATCAAAATATGTTATTTTTCATTTATTCACATATTATATTCATGCATAATTTATAAATGAAAAAGTTAAATTAACCATTCCAAACAAAAAGTAAACTAGTACGAGTTTGCCATAAACGGGACTTTTACATAAACAACATGCCCACGCAGGGGCCAACTAACAAAACAAACCCACGCATGGGTCAAAAATAGAAAAACATGCCCACGCAGGGGCAGAACAGAAAGGATAATATGCCCACGCAGGGGCAGAGTACAGAAATAAATGTCCTCGCAGGGACATGATTACAACTAAAAATAACAAACAAAGGATTCAGCGATCCTTCTTGCTTTTACCCTTGATCAAATCCACCATCTTCTTGAACATCCCCCGGTTATGCCTTCGTTCTTGCCGCATCTCATGTCGCACCACATGTATCTCATGAAGGATTTCTTGAAATTGCGGCGGTGACATTGCCGGCGCTTGAGGAGGCTGCTGATATTGCGGAGGCCAAGGAGGCGGTTGTTGATACCCATATGGTGGGTATCCATAGGTCGATTGTCCCGTAGCCCAGGGACCTCCGTAGGGACCTTCCTGATGGAGAGTGTTGGAGTTTGCTGCTATCCAGTAGGGATCCTCTGCAAAGTTGTAGCCTGTGTGGTTCAGCTGCTCGAAGGGATTGTATGCTGCCGCACCCGCGTAAGTGGGAATTGGGTCACCAAAACCCAATGGTGGTTGTGGCGCGACTGGCGCAGTGTTCACCTCTGAGATGGGGTGTGAAGATTCTCCCATCTCCGGTTCTTCGTGGACAGGCGAGTACCGGCTGTTGCTCGAATGCGGAGGGGTGCTGATGCGTATTCCCCCTCGTGCGGATATTCGCAAGGTAGTTCTCCTTCGCCTCGGGGGCGAGGGAGGCTGAAGCCGAGGTGGTGCTGCCGGCGGAGTGACCGCGACTAATCGGGAATCCTCTGAAGGATTCTGCTGCTGCTGTGGCTGGTGCAGGGGAGAGTGGTGTGGCTGGTGCAGGGGAGAGTTATGGTAGCTAGGAGTAAATGCCCAGTTATACTGCTTGAAATTCTCCTCAAAGCTGTCGGGACCATTGTATGGTGATCCCATAAAAGGTGACCCATCAGAAATCTCGATGGGGTGGTTCGGAGTTCCGGATGGTGGCATTAAAGGATCGGTATCTTCATCGATGTCCATCGGGTTGCCACCAGAAAAGTGGTCTTCGGGCCCAAGTGGGTTAACACCCATAGGCACATCAAGGTAGTCAGCAGGGTTGAACAAGCCCTGGAAAACAGGTGATGGTTGGTCAAAGGGTGATTGATGTCCTTGGAGAGGTATGAAGGACTGGTGAGAGTTTTGGGGTTCATTTTGGGAATAAGGCCCAAAAGATTGTGGGATTTATGGGGAGGTACTCAGTGATACCGAGCGCCTAGCAGGCTCAATAAAAGACCTCCAAAGATCTTGAGCATCTGTGTTATGGGGGTCCGAAGGTGTTCGCCGGCGTGACGGTCCGCCCTCGTGGTCGTTTGGGGCTACGTGTGCTCCATTTCCCCTTCCTCTTCCTCTCATACGTGGCGGTATGTTGACAACCTGTCAAAAACAAACAAGTGATACAACAAGAAATATATCAGACAAAGTTAGAAATAAAACCAAAAATTTGGAAAATTCCTAAGTTCTTTGTCTAGACTCGAGAATCGAGGAATGTGCAATTGTGTAACTGAGATTAAAAACAAAAGGCTAGTGTTTAATTCACTCAGAGTTGGCTCTGATACCAACCTGTCACACCCCTATTTTCCACGTGTCACCGGTGGGCCCGGTGGGGAGTATCGTGACGTAGTTGGTATCATCATAGACAAACAACACAATATATAAATGCACAGCGGAAGCAAAGATAGATTCATTTCAACTTTAATAAAGTGTAATATTAAATATCACAATTAGTTGAAACGGATCCACAGGCGGATCAAAATAAAATAAGATATTGTTCAACAGCTTTATTGTCATCCAAGCTTGCGAGACTTATTATGGACGCTCTAGAAGACAGCCAGCCTAGTACGTTTAGTACCTGCACTTAACCTTTTGGGAAAATACGTCAGTTTACACTGGTAAATACAATTTAACTGACTCATTTTGAAAAGGTTGAAAATTGATTTGAATGCACGTGGCGCAAAACCTTTTTATAACTTGGGATAATTATGCAATATAATCTTGTGAACGAATTACATGTTACTTGTGCGTTCAGTAGCCCGGATCCTGTCCGGGTTAAAGATCAATAGACACACCACATTATAGAGTTATACACTGACAGGTGTACGCCTACACCCCGTGCTCAGGTCGTGGCTATCTCGTAAGATGATGCCAAGGATATCCGGGACATGGTCATTAACCCCCCAAAGGCTTTAAGTGAACAAGACTGTTTAAACGAGCTGTTCAAATTATTCATTTAACCACCCAAAGGTGTAAGATTTGATGCTCGATCAAGCGGTATTTTATATACCGTAACCCAAGCCCGTATAGGGAAAATAAGTTAAAAGTATTTACCTGAGTAAAGTATAAATCACAACTAGCAAGTGAAGGTAGCTTTTACTGGTTCTTCTTATTCTGGAACAAAGGTTTATAATAACCTATTAGATTTCTAACGGGTCTTTATTTAAGCTTAAGCTTAGACCGGCTAGTTTTTAAGGACGATACGGTTCAAATGCACGATTAAGCGAAGACCGGATAGAATGTGATTTAGACCCGAAAAGTTTGAATACTTGTATAATATGGGTAAACTAAATACATTCTGGATTTTGAGACAAAAATGAAAATGTTTGACCCGTTTCGGTCAATTTATGCAAACTAGTTACATAAACCGAGCCGAACGCGAAAAGGGCGTCACGGGTAACCAAAAGAGTCATATGCAAGTTCCCTGAGTTAATATGCCTTAAATATGTTATAATATCAGTAAGATATCTTCTATTATGCCCAAAACAGATTTAAACACAATTTATGCCTCATAAGGGCATTTTGGTAATTTAAAAGATTATAAAAGAGTTTAATTGGAAATCTGAGTTACAGGTCTGGTTTATACAGTAAATATATTTAATTTAACATGTTATAACAGTAGGGTATGACCCATATGTGAAACTTATTATTTAAAACCAAACTATGCACCTTAGGGGTATTTTGGTAATTTCACAAGGGCTTAAAAGGTCAAAATTTGAAACCTGAGTTCAAAAACTTGTACTTACTGTTATTTTATAAAAATATACTAAAAACATCAGTAGGTATCAACCTTATATGTTTAATATGGTTATAGTACATACTATGCTTTAAAAACGCTTAAAAAGGCGATTTGGAGCCGTTTCCGGGTTTGTAAAGGAAAGTTGATATTTTTATAATTCCAGAATGCTCAAAATATTTTATTTATCAAATAAAATCAGTAGAAAAAGGTTTGGGGTCAAAAGGATTTGTAAAACTCATTTTATGGCTTAAAAGGGCAAAATCGGTATTAACCGAATTAAACTTAGAAACCTATGTTATCCTCAGCCAAAAATTAAATAAAAATATTTAAAAATCCAAAAATATTATATTATAACAGTGGGAAAAAATTTGATATTAAAAAGTGAGTTTAAATAGGTTATATGCTAATTACGCCAATTAATTAACATAAAGCTTTCAAATTACGACAACGAGCATAACTCTTAATCTAGACCTCAAACTGATATCAAATTTTAGGTGCAAGTTTATAAATCAGTAACAAATGTTTCTACTCTTTCACTTTTTCAAAAAATCACGTTTTATAGTCAAAAGGGTATAATAGTCATATTTAAGCATAAATCGGAAACATGCATATGAATCGGATAGGTATTGAACCAAGTTGTACAATCTCAGAGAGTTATACATATATGAAACCTGGTCCAAAATAAGCTCAAAGACAGACCTCAAACATGCATGAACGGATCAGAACTGATAGTCAAAGCAAAAGTCAAAATATGCGACTTTCGGGTCCGATCCGGGTTTATACTGAAAATTGTCGAGTTGAACATGTTGAGACATGTTCTTACATTAATTACCATGATATTTTAATGATCAAACAGGTTGCATGTACCCTACATTGCTAATCATGCTTAAATTTGCAAATAATAATTCTGTTGACTTTTTGAAACAAGCTTTGACTCGACAATTAACATAGTTAGAGTAGGAATCTGAAAGTACCCTTTTAAGGGTTTGTTACCCACATAAATACCAACTTGTAGGTACTTTCAATTCGAGAAATGAATGAGCAAATTTCGTTTAATCGCAAGGTCAAACTTAAATTACGATGGTTTGACTTTTGCTTAATTAACTAAGCTAGAACGAATTTGAAAGAGTTATGAACACTTACAAGAGTCCTAATTAAGCTTAGAGATCACTAGGAAGTTGGCTTGATGTCCAGAGAGCTCCAGAAGTTGTCTTATGAATTTTGTGAATGCAAGTGTTCAAGGTTTGCAACTTCAATGATCTTTTATAACTAGTTTGATCTCATGTGAGGCTGCCACAAGAGTCTACAAATGTTCTAGGATGAGTCCAAGTGCCCCTAAATGCATGTACATCCATTGGTGAGGCTCAGGTATCGGATCCAGCTGTTAACAACTCGAAATCAGACATGAACTGGCAGCTGGTCGCTGATTTTGTCACTGGCAGCCTGTAGGCGGGCCGCGACAGGCCTTACGCGGGCCGCGTACAAGTCGTTAACCAGCTAAACAAGTTTTCAATGTTTTACAATTTGGTCCTTGTCCTTTGATACGTGGTTTTGGCTATTTATTTTGCACTCTTGACCCTTAAACCTGACTTTTAAGGGCCTTGGGACATTTACAAACATGGTAAAGTCCTTGGTTAACTTTGTGCTTACCCGAAAAGTCACGAAATTCAACGTTAACGTATTTAACCCTTCGTGCACGGTTTTGATCATAACTTTCTCATACGACAACGAAACTTTATGAAATTTTTACCACATATTCTAGTGAGTATATTTTATCATTACAAATCTTCGGGTTTGCCAAAAGATCACTCAGAGGTATACTTTCAACATGTTGACACATTTAGCCCCTGTAGTTTGTAATTCCTCACTTTCTTTCATTTTCCGCTTCGTATGATCCATGATTTATTCATTTAAGATTATAAACACCATGTAGGGTTATTGTAGGGCCTATTTATCCATTGTTGACACTTTGGACCCTTATGTCTACATAGTTTCACTGTTTGTCAACTTTAGTCCCTCTAAAGTGCTCTTTCACATATTCAAAGCCTATGACACGTGTCAATACATTATTGGACGTAAATTTTCAAGGTGTTACTCCAAATAAAATGAAATCAATGATAATCAAGGTGTGGGGCCACCTTGTGACCGTCCACAACAGGGGGGGTACTAGTTGTGTGGTGATGGTAAGTTAAGATATTTAGTTGAAATCTAAGTATAATAGTTAGGTGTTATGTGTATTATGTGTTATATAGTGTGTTAGGGTGTTTGGGCCCATAACTAGCTTGGAAACTTTAAAACAATGCTTATAGTGTAATTTTGATATTCCGGGTAGTGTCCGGTTGTTCGGTTAGATACCGGTTCATTAAAGTGCTAAACTATACCGTTTGGTGTTCTTTATGTACCCTTTTGTGGCACTTTTAATTCCCGGCACTTAGGCAAGCATTCAGGACCATTTAGTCATATTTTTGCATGATACTGGCTTGTTAAAATGCTGACTTTTGCGGATTTATGCTGAATTCAGCACTTTGGGTGAGTTTTAGGCACTTTCCGGCACTTAAACTATCACTTAGGATTGCAGTTTTGTGGTCCTTACTTCCCTACACACCATACTAGTGTAGTACTTAGTCTCTGGCCCATACTGGGTCTCAAAACACTGTTTGTCTATGTGCTGAGTTTCGTCAGCATTTTTCTGAGTTATCCGCTAACTGTGCTAGCTGTGCTTTGTGCATCATTTATGTCAATATGGTTTGCATGTAATAATGATGTGACATTATGCAATATGTGATGCACATATAAGTATGATGCAGTATTCAGAAAGAAGTTATTTGTAATTCAGCACAGTCATTAAGCATTAATCAAGATTAATTAATTGTACGGATACCTGGATTTTTTACGGTTGTCACAAAATGGTCAAATTTCAAGAAGAACCATGGTACGCCGACTATGCTAACTACCTCGCTAGTGGCATTCTAGTCAAAGATTGGTCACATCAACAAAGAAAAAAATTTCTGCCGATGTAAAACACTATTTTTCGGAAGACCCATATCTTTTTAAAATGTGTGCCGATCAAGTCATCCGAAGATGCGCCCATGGTCAAGAAGCAAGAAAAATTCTCTGCCATTGTTATGACGGATCGTATGGAGGACATCATGGAGTCACAAGCACCACACGAAAGGTACTCGATTAACGATTTTATTGGCCGACCATCCATAAGGATGCATATAATTTAATTAAAACATATGACACATGCCAATGAATAGGTAATATCTCATCAAGAAACGAAATGCCTCAAAATGGCATTCTTATTTGTGAAATTTTTTATGTTTGGGGTACGGATTTTACGGGACCTTTCCCACCATCAAAAGGGAACAAATACATTCTTGTAGCGATAGATTACATGTTCAAATGGGCCGAGGCCGAAGCTCTTCCAACTAATGATGGGAGAGTTGTGGTAAAATTCTTAAAACGATTATTCTCTCGTTTCGGTACTCCAAAAGCACTCATTAGTGATAGAGGTACCCATTTTTGCAATTATCAATTAAGTAAAATTAACAAAATATGGGGTCTATCACTGTCTTTCAACCGCCTACCATCCTCAAGCCAACAGTCAAGCCGAAGTAACAAATCGAGGGATAAAAAGAATATTAAAAAAGACCTTAGGTCAAAATAAAAAAGATTGGGCAGATAAACTAGACAATGCTTTACGGGCCTTCCGAACCGCTTACAAAATACCAATAGGCACCACCCCATATAAGCTCATCAATGGAAAAAATTGTCACCTCCAGGTAGAAATTGCACACAAGGCCTACTGGGCGTTAAAAAACGTAAACTTAGACCAAGAAACTGCGGGTAAAAATTGATTCTATCAGTTAAACGAATTAGATGAATTGAAAAACCAAGCATACTCTAACTCCAAAATTTATAAGTAACGCATGAATAATATACACGGTAAAATAAGCAAACCTAAAGAATTTCGGGAGGAGGATCAAGTGCTATTGTTTAACTCGAGGCTTCGATTATTTCCAGGAAAACTTAAGTCAAGGTGGTCGGGACCTTTTTCCATCACCCAAATCTTTCCACATGGAGCGGTAGAGATTAAGCCTCCAAACGGAGAACCTTTCAAGGTAAATGGACAAAGGCTTAAGCTTTACTGAGGCTTCATCGAGGATGAGGACGTTGAAGTAGATGTTCAAGAGGTAGATCGTGATCGGAAAACGATCAAACGTTAATTGTAAATATGCATGTTTTTCTTTTTAATCATCTTGTAGGAGCAAATTGGAAGCATCATCCTTGAAGATTTGACGAGAAACGGGAAAGTACACAAAAGGAATCCTGAAAAAACGGTCACACACGCGTGCACAATAAAAAATAATGTTATTGGCACTCTGAACACGGGGCCGTGCTCACTTGGCATGCCCCCGTGCCCAAACGCCCAGATACACAAAATTTAATAAAACACGGCACGGGGCCGTGGCCGACCTGCAGACATAGTATATAAAGCATGTCTTCACTTTTTCAACACAAAACACGACCCGTTTCGCCAGAGACTCGGTTCCTAACCATTTTCCGCCAGATTTCAACGATCATCCGACGAAATCCGATTGCGAGGAATGGCGCCACACAAGTTCTTAGGTTCAAATCTTCTGAGCTTGAATACCAAAATCGGCTTGAGATTTTGCAAGCTAGACATGAACAACCTCCGAGACAAGTTTGCTATGAGACACTTGAAACTGTGGGGCAGTAGGAAAGATATGATGCTCTCGTCACTAGTCCTCTTCGCATCTTCTTAGAGACTCGGCTCTGGTCAATCCATGAGTACAACATGGAGTTTCTGAGCACACTGACTTTTAAAAAAACTGAGTCGGACCTCTTTGAATCCGATGCAGTGTAATTCAGGTGTGGGGTGAATGGTACAACATATAAGTCGCCTAATTCGGTATTAATAATGGGCTTTAAACTGAGGAAGATGCTGCTGAACCTGGATTCACCAAAGCTATCCGAGAACTACCAGACAACCTGAGGCAAGCAGCATGGGCTTGGATCGGAGATGGCCCCTACAACCCGAGCTCCACAAAAAGTAACAAAATTAGGGACCCCATTATCTGCTACATCTATCGAGTCCTTAGCGGTGTTTTATGTCAATGGAAAGATAGCGGTGGGGTGGTAAACCTTCGCGAGCTCACTTGACTTTATTGCCTTGTGACCAATCAACCCATCGACGTCGCCCACATGATACTGAGAAACAAGGCCACCAACGCCACCGCAGAGACTCGCACACCCATCTTTTACGGAGAATGGATCACCAAGCTATTCAAAAACTACATTAGGCGAACTCCGATGGTATATCACAAGGGTGTAGGTATAACAAAAGCTGATCTTGCGGTGAGCCAAAGTCTGAATCTGATCATCGATTGCAACAATGGATTGATGCGCTTTAAGTATGCAAGAGGTCGGGTTTGGAACCCGAATGAACCAGATGAAATCCTAGCAATTGAAGATATCCCGAATTGTCCTTGCCCTAGACCATTTCCGGGCTCCTCATCCCAAGGCGGGCGTGATTTTCCTAACCTCTATAATTTATATAATATTATGCAGGAAACCCTCTAAGTCTCAAAGAACGCCTACAGCTTGGGTCAATGCTCAAGTTCCTGGATCGGAAGCATGGAGCACAACATCATCACCATGCAAAACAACATCACATACATCCGGGAAAACATGGTGCTTTGAGGCGAGGAGGAGGAAGAAGATGAGGGACAGGATATGGATTCAGACTAGGTGGTGGTGGTAGCAGGTGACGTGGTTATCTTCCAGGTTATATTTCCCTAATTTTTGAACGAACTAGTATTTCCCGGGCTGCGTCCCGTTGAACAATTTACTTTTTCTGAACTATTTACTTTTCAACATTTCTTTTTATTTTCGTGTGATGTGGTGGGGGTAGAACAACTTGAACTATGGTAATTTAGGTTGTGTTTATGTTTATGTTTGTGTTGTATTATGTTGGATTGCGGTAGTATTGTAACTCATAGGTACCATGGGAGGCTTGGACACACTAACCATAGTGGTCCCCAAGCCCGGAAAACAGAAGGCAAACGACAAAACCTGGGTTTTCACATGAAACATACGCTTACCACGGGGCCGTGCTCACCAGACACGACCCCGTGCCCACACACCTGATGCCAAAAATTTCTCCCTAGAAAGTGACACGGGTCGTGTCCACCAGGCACGACCCCGTGCTCACTCTACTGTAAGTTTTCAGAAAAAACAGTTTACTGGCACTTTGACCACGGGCCGTGTCCACCCGACACGCCCCCATGTCTAGTGCCCAGTAACTACAATTTTTTGTTATTTTTATATGCTTTTTACACATTCAATCAAGATAAAATCCTATTTGGGACACATTGAGTACAATGTGTAATTTAAGTGTGTGTGTGGAGGGGGGGGGGTGATAAAACCTTGAGTCGTTTGTCCTAAAAACAAGTCTTACACAAAACCCACCTTGGAAAACCGCTAATCACCCTGAAGTTTTTCAAAAAAAATTATTTTCTTTTACTTATCTTGGTTTAGTTGGGTAAAATAAGTTCTAAAAATTATGTTTTTACTAATTTACACCTGATAGCGTCATGATAAAAAGAAACAATTAAGGAAATTATAAAAACAGGCATAACAAATCTTGTAAAATTTGATTATATATACATTTTACACTATAACCCCTTTCCCACAAAAGTGAGTTTTGAGTCTTTACCGAGCATATAAATACACATCTGTACTAATTACTCAATTTTCGTTTCTGGTGTGAATAGCCCGTTTGGTTCTTGCAAATCAAGAACTTGCCAAAACAATACATCCCAAGTCCTTACCGACACAAATTCAAGTAAGTAAATGATGGAGGCATTAGGATCAACCATTTTTCACTTCAATACGTTTATTTTTCTTTTCTTTACAAAAAACATCTCCCTAGATAAACCCTTTGAGCCTTAACTCTTTCATTTCTAAACCCGCAAAAATATATTTTTTGCAAAAACAACCAACCATCACCCCAAAACCAATCCTTTTTATTTTTACACCCCTTATTTTCAGTAAATACGGCTCTTTCAAAAATTATATTAAAAAAGAAGTGACTTAGTTTTTTTCAAAAAAAAAAAATCTAGCTACTTGAAATAATAAAGCAAAAATATTATTGCTTATAAGTATGTAGCTTTTAACTAAGTCACAAGCAAATAAATTTTCAAAAGAAAACGCCGACATTTTACGATTTAGCCACTTTCAATAAAACACACCTACCCGATCCACAGCCTACCCTTTTAAAAGTTCTCTTGATACTTACAAGTATTAAAGCATCAAAAAGGAGGATGTTTGATTACTTTTCAAGCCTGTAGTAGGAGTAATTTCCAAACCGGGTACGAGCGTCTTCACTTATACATCTTCGGCCGAGTGTTGGGTCATTACTTGTGAGGTATGTGAGCTTTTATATAATTAATAGAATTTTATAAAGGCATGTTATGCCCAAAAATAAATAATTTTTCTTATATTGTGTTATAAATAAATCATGACAAATAAGACTGTAAATAAAACAAAAACAAAAACAAAATAAATTAGCACTTGGATTCCTGACACTCTTAAGATAAGCCCAAAACCTTCTCTTCTACCAATTCCGTTTGGGCGTGTAAGCCATGATATAGAGTTTTGCTTGAGGGTAAGCAAAGATTCAAGTGTGGGGGTATTTGATGTACGTAAAATACAACATATAAATTATATCAAATATAGCGTAAAATCAACCCTTTTTCAGTACTAATATTGAAAAAAACATGTTTCTTTATTCCTTTTTAATTTACAGGACCAAAAGAGCTTAAACACACAAAAGTATCAAATTAACAGCAAAAACCAACATAATTATAAAGAAGGAGGGTTGACACAACTCGCCAAGCCCCCGTCCACATCCAAACCAACAAAATAACAAGAATCAAAAGCTTTGGCACGGGGCCATGCCCACCAGGCATGGGCCGTGCCCAGTCAAGATTCTCTGCAGAAGAAAAAGACAACAACAAAGGACAAATCAGAAGATTACCACGGGGCGTGGTCAACTCTAAGATTCGCAGAATCTTAGATAGTATAACAAGTACAGTGGCCACGGGCCGTGTTAGTACAAGGTCTGACACTGCAATTAATGAAGAGGAGAGAGATTGGTGGCCACGGGGCCGTGCCAGGCGGGCACGGGCCGTGTTGATTGTCTGATTTCAGCTATAAATAGTGGTGCTTGGTTTCATTCCAATCCATCCCTTGGCAAACCACTTCTCTCACACTTACCACCACTCCACCACCACTACAACACCAACACCCACCACCATCATTCATCTTTCATCATTTAGAGTGAGTAGTAGTCTCGGGATCCAAGATCGATCGTAAGAGTTCTTGTCAAACAAAGACCATGCTTGGCTAAACTCTTACATCACTTGGTGAAGATAAATCTTTTATGTATTACTTTTGATTTTCAATCTTTGGCAACTTTTTATTTGGGTATGTATTAATGACTTTAATAACTAGTTTTTTATATTGAAGGTGAACTTTACTTAATCATTTATTCATGTTTTGTTGATTCACTCATTCATGTATTTACGATCTATATAAAGTGCGTTAACTTCTTGGAAGGGGGTTAGAAGGGTGTTTGGGTAAAATTCTTGCCTCGTTATTTGTAATGTTTTTTTTAATTATCATAATTTTTATTTATTTAATGAAATGTTTTCTACAATGAAATGTTATTCTTTTTGTATCTTTTAAATTTAGAAATTAAAAAAAATAAATTTTTTTTTTGAAAGGCAAATTTCATTAGAACACAAAGCCAAGGGAATTCCCAAGACGGGAACCCCGCAAGACAAAATTACATCACATCAAAAACAAATGACTTCCACCCCTTCCAATCCACCCCACCAAATCTACCTCTACTACATAACCAAAGATAAGACAGGGACTTAATGTCCGCCACTAACTCAACGGCGTTCCTATTCTTTTGAGCAAAAACTCTCTCGTTCCGGGCTTTCCATAACCGGCAACAAGCCACAATGAGGATACCATATAAAAGCTCCTTTTTATTCTTCGACCATCTCGAGCCTTCAACCACTTCGACAATATCTTTAACCGAGAAGAGAAAAATGGGAGGAAGTTTAACCCAAGAAGCGATACCTTGCCACAAACCAGCTGCCATACCACAAGCCGTAAACATGTGATCCGCATCCTCTTCTTCAAGCATGCAGAAGCTACAAGATACATCTCCATGGATGATGTTTCTACTACGAAGCGCCACTTTAGTCGGAATTCTATCCAACAACAACCTCCACATGAAAACATTACATTTTAACGGGATCCACTTACACCAATTAAAATCGATGGAAGGAATGATGCTGCCAACCCGAGCACTGACAGCCCAATTTTTTGCAATGTTGACCGAAAAATCAAGAGGCCCACTATCATACCAAGCCCAAGTGTCAGCTGTTAACCAAGCATTGGCCCTGAATCATTCTGTGGCAATTAATCAGATCAGCAATCTGATCTGGCGAGGAGGGGTAAACACGCCAGCTCCAAGAAACCGGCCCATTGCCATAGAGACCTCCAAGTCTATCCGAAATGCTGCACCATTTATTTCTTTCAAGCCGGAATAAGTTAGGAAACAAAACCTTTAACGGGGTATTAGAAACCCAAGGATCAATCCAGAATTTAATATCCATCCCGTTACCCACTATGCCGCGGATCATTTGAGGAGCAGAAGTGTCACCCACTTTAAATCTTTTACAACTCTTAATCAGTTTCGACCATGTACCGGAGATACTTGATTTGCACGGATACATATCCCACTGACGAACCGAACCGTGAATAGCAATGATAACTCTCTTCCACAAAGCATCACCTTCAACTCGAAATCTCCAGAGCCACTTGAGAAGGAAGGCGTTATTAATGTCTTCCAATCGACTAAGACCCAAACCACCATTTTTTTTCGGAAGAGCGACCTTATCCCAAGCCATCCAGTGCACTTTTCTAGAATCCGGGTCACCACCCCACAAGAACTTTTTAATCAAGGATTCTAATTTTGCAACGACTGCCACTGGAGCCTTGTACAATGCAAAATAATAAGACGAGAAACTCTCTAAAACAGATTTTATCAAAACTAATCGACCCCCGATAGAGAGCACTTTAGACTTCCATTTGGAAAGTCTACTCTTGAAATTTTTTTCCACTGGCTCCCAATTATTAATCCTGCTCATATTGGCTCCCACGCTGATGCCAAGGTAGGTGAAAGGGGTAACACCCGAACAACAACCCAATGAAATAGCCCTCGCAGAAACCTCATCCAAACCTTTTCCAACACCAAACAGAGTAGACTTATGATTATTAATCCGAAGCCCTGAGCACAAGTGAAAAACTCGAAGCAACCAGCGTAAGGAATTAAAATTATTAGAAGACCACTCTCCCAAGATCATAGCGTCATCCGCATAGAGTAAATGAGAGAGAACCAAACCACCGTTGGGGAGCCGAATACCCTCAAAATAGCCGACTTCACACGCCTTTCGCATCATCCCTGCAAACGCCTCCATGACAATGATAAATAAAAACGGGGAGATAGGTTCACCTTGATGCACCCCTTTCTCACAAGAAAACTCAAATGTGGGCGACCCATTGACGAGCACTGACGACCTGGCCGAAGAGAGAACACCTTTTACCCACATACACCATTTCTTCGGAAAATTCATCTGCCTCATAATGGAAACGAGAAACTCCCAATTAACATTATCAAAAGCTTTAGCGAAATCAATCTTGAACATAAACAACTCTTTCCCGCATCGTCTAGCCCAAGCCAGCATTTCACTAATAACAAGAGGCCCATCCAAGATGTATCGCCCTGCTATGAAGGCAGACTGCGTCTCTGAAATTAACCCGTCTATCACCATTCTTAACCTGTTAGCTAACACTTTAGAAATAACCTTGCTGACCACGCCAATCAAGTTTATAGGGCGATAATCACCCAAGTCGACCGGATCTTTGGTTTAGGGACGAGGGTTATGAATGAAGAACCCACCCCCTACTAATCGCACCAGTCTCCGCAAAAACTCTAAAGATCTCCTTAAAATCACCTGCAAACAAAGGCCAAAATTTTTTTATAAAACGAAAATTAAAACCGTCTGGCCCTGGAGCTTTATCACTCCCGCATTCCCAAACCGCATCTTTAATCTCTTTTTCTTGAAAGGGGGCAATAATAATGTCGACTGAAGAGGAATCAAGAGTCTTAAGATCATTCAATATGAGAGAAGGCCGAGTCTTCATTTCCTCCATGAACTTTGTTTTGAAAAACCGGTGAACCTCTTTCTTAATCGCTTGGGGTTTGGTCACCCATTCGCCATTAATGGACAAACCAGGAATAGAGTTGGACGTCCGCCGGGAATTTATCACACCATGAAAAAAAGACGAGTTAGCATCCCCCTCCTTCGCCCACCTAATCCGAGCTTTTTGTTTCAAGTCCCGAGCTTTAAAAGAATCTAGCTCCTTAAGGCGTTTATTCGCTTCTTCTAGAACCCATAGTTCTGCTTCAGTTAAGTCACGATCCTCCAGAATCATCTCGAGCTCCAAGATATCCGCCTTTAAGCTCTCTTCCTCCTCCCTTTCGAGTTTGACTTGCAAACTGTGCCACCTTTTGATGTTATTCCTAAGCGACCGAAATTTACTCAATAAACCAACATCCGGAGCGCTCGAACAAGTCCCAATGGATAACGAATCCTCTACCACTTTATCCAACCCATCTCTATTTAACCAAGAATTATAAAAACGAAAAGGTTTGGCCCCAAAATTCTTCGATTCAATTTTCAGCAACAAGGGATAGTGATCGGACTCCACCCGGTCCAACACTCTATACTCTGCATTACTCCACTTATTCTGAAAGGACCAAGACACAAAAACTCTATCAATCCGACTAAGTTTATTACCGGCTAAATATGTAAACCTGCGACCTCGTAGAGAATATTCATGTAGTCCCATCTCTTCCAAGAAAACATTAAACTCCTTAGTCGGCCCTTCGTGAAACTTAGAATTTCTACGATCCGATCTATCTCTCACACAATTGAAGTCTCCCGCAACGCACCACAACTCATCATCATTAGTAATCAACCCTTTAAGCTCCTCCTAAACAGCCCTCTTATCTATCAATTTCTGCGGACTATAGACATTAACAAAGGATATCTTTTGACCATCGTTTTTCAAGTAACCCGAGACTAAAAGAACATAACGACTTTTAAATACATTCATTTTTGCAAACAACTTAGAGTCCCATAATGATAACAAACCTCCGGATCGACCCACCGCCTCCACAGCTTCAAATTCGAAATCCCCCGTCCCCCAGAGTTTACTAACATTTACATCTTGAAGCGATTGTAATTGAGTTTCCTGAATCATGACAAAACCCACCTCATTCGCCACCTTAAGGTTCTTTACCCACAAACACTTATTCGCCGAACCCAGCCCTCTAATATTCCATGAGATACAATTCATGATGACCCCGGTTGAAAGCCTTCATCGATAACCAACTGATGAATCGAGGATTCGTAGTTTGTAATATTCTCCACCCCCAACCTTTGAGCAAAACCAATCGTTTCCGTCACCTCGTCACAAGGGTTAATAGACACATTACCATCTCCTTCTAAGCCGTCAACAGTATCATCTTGCCTCCCTTCCAACTCAGCGTCCTTAACCTCATCACAAGGATCAATAACCACATTACTATTATCTTGAACTTCAAATATGAACCGATCAATGTCAAAAGGATCGTCACCATCTCTAGCCCATTTCTTTGGTCTTTCAACTCCCGTCGGGGAGGGAGACTTTTCAAATCGCGATTTCTTACGAAAGCAACCTCTCTTTTTTTTCTTTGAACCCGAGATTCCACTAGCACCCGACATAATAAATCGTAGTCCTTCCACATCCTCTAGGTTGCCACCAACTTTATTTGTTACAAACTGTGGTGTCGTACCCTCATCCCTACCAACTGACATATTAGATGGTGCACACATATCCGGCTCCTGGTCCCCCTGTAAAGAAGAGTTTGTGTTTTCACAATGTCTAGTCGCATCAACTTGAGAGTCCATCCCTACCCCCGGCCTCTTCTCGTGATTAAAATCAGCTTCACTCTCCTCTACCTCCACACCTATACAATCCGGAAACCACTCCCCGGTGTCTTCCTCAACAAGGACTACAAATTCCTCATTACGCCATTTCAATTTGTATGACTGGTTGATCCTTTTAGTCGAATGACATAATACTCCAATCATCGCATATGAGTAATCTTCAAGATTTTCATCCGTTTGAACCGATTGCACTACCCTTCCAAACTTAGATCCGATCTTGTCCACCACATATTTATCGAACAAAAACAAAGGAAGACCAAATATTTTAAGCCATGCAAGACGTTCAAGATTAGTTCTTTGTCCTTCCCATATGACTAGAGTAGAGAATACCGGATTCCAAACCTCTTTCGTGTTCAAAAACTCCAACATACTCACATTATCCTCAAAAACTAAGACAACCGACAGCCCTCCAACATACCGTATGTGGACCTTGCCCAGTCTAATAGAGAAAAGCCACTCCTTCAAGGATGTTAATGTGTTGAGATCTCTAGTAGAACCCAACAGACCCAACCCTTTCCAAATCGCATTCCCATCAAAACCATCATCAAGAACAACTTCTTCCATAGTAGCACAAATATTCTTACCTACAAGTGTATCTCTAAAGGAACGCCCTTCATAAGAACCCAATCCCATCTCCATCGTAACATTAACCTTATCACCTACTAGGTTCTCCTTGTTCTTCTCCACCACCGGAATCCACTGTTTATCCTCCTTCCAAGTTACCTTCTCCCCGTCAACAAACCTTGCTAACACAATAAAAAGCTTATACGATCCTATCCACACGTCTTTCAGTTCCTTCTCTAAGCCAATCGGGTCCTTAACATTTGCGAAAGAAACGAAACCAAAACGTTTACCTAGTTTATCAAACTTTCGTGCGATATACGTACCGTGTATAACCCCGAAACCTTTGAGAACTTCACACAGATCCTTGGATGAACAACCCCCTGGGAGATTGGAAACGAAAAATTTTGTTACCGGAGGTTGATGATTCTTCGTACTTCCTGCCGTATTGCGATTCCCACCCTTCCTTGACGGAGCATCATACCACGTGTCTACCTTGTATTTTTCCCTGCCCTTCATTGCCGTTCCAATCCTGTTCGCCGTCTTCTGCCGCCTTCGAGAAGTTCGGAGAGTTTTAGATGGTATAATTAATTAAAAAAAATAATTGTTATTTCTTTTTGCTCCTTTGGTATCTTTATATTTTTCTCTTGGATCTCAACCATTCATTTCCTTTAATCAATTATTTACAATCTATGCATTATGGCTTCTAGCTCCTTGTTAGATGTTTTGGTTTGTTTTAAAAAAAAAAATCACTGTTTGAAAAAATGATTTTCGGTCTTTCCTTTATTTTTAAACAAATTTCAGTTATTATTTGAATCAATCAAAATCAAAACTAAGCCACACAACACAACAAGTTTCATGAAATATTCAAACTCAGAATTCTAAGATGCCTTTGCTCCAATGCCATCACTGAATTCTCAATCAAATGGTGAAGGTTTAAATCTTATTATGAGCATTTAAATGAATTTTAGGTGGTGTAGCTTTAGAGAATATTTATTGTTTTTTTTAGTCCAACTTAAAATAACATAACATAACACGTGATAATATGAACCCACACAATTGTACTGAGATTCTGCTACGATAAAAAAGGGATGTAAAAAGCGTGTGCAACTAAACCCCGTACTGTGAGCTTATTCGGAACCATTTTTTATTGTTTTTATTATTGTGAATGGCTCAAATAACCTTAGCCCAAAGCCGCGTAGGGTTATCTTTAAATCGGTACCACCATTTTATAAGCATCGCATCATTAAAGTCTCCAACCCCTCCTATCCGGATTCCAGCTTTTTGCTGGGCTCTATAACAATATATGGATGTTTTGTCGATTAAAAAAAAATTAAATCCGGTAAATTAATGAGATATTTGTTAATTTTTTTTCGCTATAAAATAGCTATGTCAAAATTGAATATATAATTTATATATGATTGGTACAAAATTAATTCAGATACACCTAGGATCAACTGAAAAATAATTGTTATTTATTTGAGACTAAAAACAAAATGGTCACAAAGTTAATAAAAAAATAATAATCAAATAGAAATCCGATTACTCACTTAGGGGCTGTTTGTTTACCTCTTAACGAGGCTCTTAATGATTCAGACCTCTTACCGGTTCAGTACTTAATGATTCAGACTGTTTGTTTCACGAGCAGATGTCTGAATGGTTCAGACATTTGCCTCTGAATGGTTAAGCCTTATACAGAGTCTGAATGGTTAAGACCTCTAATTTGATTTGGTCAGACATTTGTCTCTAAACGGTTAAGCATTATACAAGCTCTTAATGGTTCAGAACTCGTACTGGTTCAACACTTAATGGTTCAGACCTCTTACTGGTTCAGCACTTAACCATTCAGATGTTGCCAAACGGCCCCTTAGCTGTATTTTTTTTAAAGTTATTGAAATTATTTAAAAAATAATGTCGATTGTACAACTGTAATTTGTATGGAACTTATTAATATGGCAACAAGAGACCAAAAGTTAGTAGCTTTAACCGTATGCATAACCAAACACTTTTTGTAGTATCATTTTATCTCTTTTTTTTTCTTTTCAAAACTACTTATACAGACTCACCGGCCTAAACCACGAGCAAACACATCGGCGAAAAGGAAAATGAAAGAACTTGAAAGGGCATGCCCACTAGGGATGAGCGTGGTACCCGTTCGGTACCGAAAATCCCCAAAAGTGGGTACCAGTACCGGTACCGAATATATCCGGTACGGTACGGTCCGGTACCGGTATTTTAGTGTAAAAACCGGTACCGAAAATGTCAAAAGTCGGTACCGAAAATGTACCCGGTTCGGTTAATTCAGTAGCGGTACCGGTTACCCG